>JBBPTO010000397.1:0-31803 GCA_038094155.1 Pulveroboletus cf. aberrans
ACCTATAGCAGTCTAGGTCATTCAACATCTCTTCAACTGGAGCCCACCACGAGGGGGCATTCTAGACGAGCCCCCACGGAACCCTCAGGCACATCTGAGGACCCCCGCTCCAGAAAAATTTCGTCCATCTCCTTCGCAACTAATGTCTGACAGCTCCCCTGCATTCCTACCTCAATCCGATCCGTGTCTGTCACATGTCATTCTGCATCTGACACATTTTGACAGCTCTGATCTGAGCTTGTCTCACTTCGTTCCTCACATTTGACATCACTTCTGATCCTGTTGCTTTCGGATCTCATCTCACTTCATATCCGACATTCATATTTCGTCCGTGTGCCTAGCGGAGGGTCGACTCGTGACTAGCTAGTGCCATTTCGTCCTCGATTTCGATTCGCATCACTTCGTCTTCATTTGTCCTTGTTCCCTTCTTCGTACATTTGATCTGATCCGTTTTTGATCCAGTCCGGTTCATTTCCATCCGGGACCAGATTCACTATGTTCAATCCATTTCACCACCAGATGCCTATGCGGGGCACACCACAGGCATATTCATTCGACGGACGTTCCATCACTCTATTACACTACCTCGATGACATTGATGATATCTGCACAGAAAAGGGTCTTGGCGACCAACAAAAGATTGACTGCACATTTTACTATGCGTCTCTCGATGAAGCGGAACTCTGGGAGACACTCCCAGAGGCGACTTCTGCTACCCTGGATTGGCTTGCATTCGTAGCGGCCATCATTTCATTGTACCTGGGATGCAAATCTGCTAGCCATTATTTCAAAAACGATCTGCTAACATTCGTAGGTTTATCTCAGTCGCAACCGCTCCGAGGTCTTGATGATCTCGGAGCGTATCACTGTCAATTCCTTAAGATCTCATCACGTCTCATCACGCTCGACCGTCTCTCGGTACAGGAGCAAGACTATCTCTTCGAGAGTGGTCTTTCATCCGACATTCGAGCATCCATCCACAACCAGTTGCTAGTGGTCCAGTCTGATGTCCATCCGGATGATCCATATCTGATGGCGGACGCCCTAGCAGCTGCTACATTCCTTCTTTCACATCGTCCTTCTCATCCTGAGCCTGCGCCTACTCACTCATTACTTCTTTCCATCGAACCACCACAGGTATCTTCCACACCAGATCACGTAGATCCAGTTAACGCTTCATTCATCTCTCTTCCACCATCCATCCCTTCCATTGCACCAGATCTCATTGATCCATTCAGTGCTCCCGTCGAGCTGCTCTCATCATTCCTCTCTACCGTCGCTCCGGACCCCGTTGGTCTGGAGTTCACCTCATTCGTACCACCCTCGTCATTTCCACCATCCGCCGTACTGGATCCCATTGATCTGGTTTTCGTCCCATTCGTTCTGCCCTTGGCACCATCTCCCCTGCTTTTCATCTCCATCACTATCGCTCCCACCACCGATGCTATCTTGGACATCAATGCATCCATTTTCACAGAGACTTCAGCATTTGAGGTATCGATGCCTCTGCTGCGTGCTGAGCCTGCCGTCATTCTGCCGCTCATACCATCCATCCATCCAGTGCCCGTCGCACCCATTAAAGCAGCACATCCAGTTGCTATTTCGTCGCCGGTTCCTGTTGAGCCGCCTCTACTATCCGCTGCTCCTCCCATCCATATCTCGGTTCTTCCGTTACCCCGTGCAAACGTCCTCTCATTCTCAGCCCTGGATGTCATTGATGATGTCCCGGATCCCCCTCCTCCTTACTCAGTTCACCCATCGTCTCATTTTCAGCGACCCCTGTGGCTCGATGCCCAGGAGGTCATCATTCAAAGTCCTCCACAGGAGGGAAGGGACTGTAAAGCCCTTCCATTTCCGTTTTCTATTTCTAATTGTATTCCACCACCATTCAACGTTCCAATCCGCCCTCTGGACCCAGATCCGGATCCCATATACCAGATAGGGTCCCATCCTGTTCTTTTCGCAGATCCTCTTCGTAAAATTGGTCATTCAGTAGGTATAGATGCAGAAAGTTTTCTCAACGAAGAAGAACTGCCTTTCCGTCCATTCGACATTATACCATCATCCATCGACAATCCACCACCATTTGTCAAGATTCCTTTACACCATACCAATCATCCACCGCTCTTATCATCCAAAATCATATATTAGTTGTTCCTACCCCGGTTTTTGTCTGGCGATCTCTGTTTCACCCCAGTTTCGAATCTGGTGATCTCTCATATCAAACCATCTCTTTCAATGCTAAAAACAAAAGTCCAACAGAAAAACAAATCATTACGATAGGTTCTCATCCGTCTCATCTCTACATACATTTCCTTCATTTGATGCACACACTTGTCAAGCGCAAGATCTTCATTTTCATTCTTTTCATTCGTTATCTTGTCATCCAGTTTCAATCTGTTCTCGCGCACTCAGACTCAGGTTCTATCATCAAAGGTATAGAAGTGACAGTAGTTCGAAGAAGGCAAGTCGAGCGGACCCTCACACCTCGGTTTTGATTCATTCAATTCTGTCAACGCGTTCCTTTCTCCAGTTCTATCCTCGAAGGTGTAGAAGCGGAAGTCGATCGAAGAAGAAAAGTCGAGCGGACCCTCACATCCGGTTTCGTTTCATTTCATCCATTTCTACGATTCTACTTGGACCATACATCCTTACTTACATTTCATTTGTTTCACGTCATCCAGTACTGATAGCCTTGTCATCCAGTGGGTTGGATAGGACAGGACAGGACCAGATAGGACAACTCAGATCACTCAGATCATTCAATACGGACAAGGATCATTCAGATCCAGTCCCTTCGTCATCCGGCATCATCCCTCTCGCAGACAGTTCATCCTCGCACCTCTATTCATCATCATCATTACTTGCGCCAACCTCAGTTCTGCTTCACTTTGCCGCCAGACAGTCTACCTCGTGGTCATCGCATCCTTCATCGCCCATCATTCATCATCAGTCTCTCTCGATGTGTCATCGGTCCATCACTCCCTCTGTCTCCTGACCAGAGACTCAATCATCATTTCATTCATTTCATGCTCGTCTTGCCACCGCTGCATCTGACTGGGGACAGTCAGTATTCAAAGTCCTCCGCGGATGTAGGGAACGGTAGTTCCCTGTCCTCGTATCCAGCATATCTGGCATATCCTGTACGATCCGGTCCTCATATCCAATCCAATCCGTCCTCGTCCGTCACCTGTTGGTAAGTCAGACCTTCATTTCACTACACCGGACACTTTCGTTTGTACATCCAGTCAATCCAGTTCCGTCCATCCGGTCACCGGATACATTGATCCAATGATCCAGTTTTCAATCTGGTCGCATGCTTTACATGTATTTAGAGTCTTGGATGTGCCCGGACTATAAAAGTTGTGTTTTGCACGGAGCACAATATCATCTATCTATCTATCTGCCGTCTATCTTCCATTCATCTCAAGTTCAGTTCTTCGTCATCGTCAGTGATCCAGCCATGTCTGTGATCATCATCTTCATCATTCTGTCCTGATCTGTGAAGAATCAAGTCCTGTGTTCATCAGCCGTGTCTGAAGCATAGGAGCTCTTCCTGATCATCATCTCATTCACCTCCTGTAAGTCCTGTGGTTCTCTCTTCCATGGAGCTCTACTCTATGAATTCCCCCTGGGACGAACAAATCGTCCCTTCATTTTCTTTTTTTGTGTTGCTGACCTGCTAGTTTCCTTTCCGGAGACCTATAGCAGTCTAGGTCATTCAACATCTCTTCAACGGATATCGTATTTTGTCTTTGTTTTATTTTTGTTTTTGGAAGAAGCTAGTCTTCATGGACCACTTCTCCACCTTCCTCAACTTCATACTCCCCATCTTCCTCAGCTTCATATTCATCTAACTTGCTATCATCCAATCCGGTCAGATCCATAACTGGAATGGAGATCTTTATCCTTGGAAAGTAAGGCAGCAAGCAAAATGCTGCATACCTCAACTTAGAGATGGTGCCATCCAACTCAGCCAGTAAATATGATCCGCCAGTGGTCTTGCAAAGTACCACCATTGGTCTGAGATACCGCAGCTTTGTCTTCTGATTTAACTCTTTTTCAATCTGGGAGTTCCAGACCAGAACAAGATCGCCAGGACAGTACTTGTCAGCACAGATCCAGTTCTTGAATTGCACCTCAAATTGCTTCAAGGATGCAAACCAGGACTGCAAGACTCATGTCCACATCGTGTCAATGTCTTCCTGACACTTTTGGAGCTGAGAAGCTCACCAGGTAATCAGAGCGGTTCTAGAAACGAGGTCAGAAGCCAGAGCCAGCACAAGAAACATAGCTTCAGATAGATCAAAAGGAAAAAGCAGCTATCCAGTAATCCACCTGTCCTACACTGCATGATGGTCTGTGTTGAATCTAGCTGGACTTTCAAGATCTAATCCCATGTTGACTGTCTGACAGAAAAGAATCAATCCATGTTGATGCTATAGCAAGCAATGAAGTGAATCTTCACAAGTTTCTATGGGAATATTGCTCCACTATGTATGGTTACCTCACCTGCAGCCATCTAGTCCTCCTCAAGTTAGCAACAGGCTGTCCAGAGAGCCTTGGTATGGCACTGTAGATCTTTCCAAAGCACTGTTAAAAGATAACATGACTAAGAAAATTTACTGTCCACAAATCTCAATCTTAGAACCCTAGTGTGATGATCTGTACAACTGGCAGTGAATATCATGAATCTCGAATGATTTGGTTCCTATGCATAGAAGAAAATCCACCATTCTGAAATGCATATATACACCATCTTTGAATACATCGAGACCCAAGCTTAGCAACTGCTCGTGTGAGATATCTGTCCCTGAATATGCAGGGAAACTCAGGAAAGACATACTGATTTGGTAGCTTGCGGGGCCAGGACAATAACGGGTCCTCCACATCTGACATATCCAAATCTATTGAGATGATCATCTCACCCTATCAATAACCCACAATGCTCCCAAGATTGACAACAAACGATCCAGTTGAAACTGTCCTAGTGTTTCATTACCTGGCAGTGGTCAGCGGATGTTGATCGGGGAACACATTGGGACGGTCAGGGGTACACCCCATTCAGGGAGATCCCTCAGATGTACGATCCTCTTCAGCTCCCAGTCCTGTTCTGCCATTGCACTCAATTTCTGTGCAACATCATAGACAATTTGATTCAGTGGGTGCGGAACATGCACGTAATATTCTTTGCAAATGTCAAAAGTTTTCTTGAATTTATCCAGTCTGAGAGATTCTTCCTGAGAGAGCTGTGGATGAATGTTTGTGAATGTGGAACAAGAATCCAAGGTTGAATTGGGCTTGCCTGTTTGATTTTCTTGTCTTGCAGGTCATAACACGTTTGTGTAAAGGATTGGAAGCCAAACGAGGCGCCAACCATGATGAGAACAAAGGGCAACCCGAACAACACAGGATGTCACTTGAGTTGTCTCTGCAAGGTGGACGGATTCAATGGGTTGGACTGGAATATCGGCATGTGCTCGCCGTCTCAGACAACGACTCATGCAGAAGTGTAAAGAGATGCAAAGATCTCTTTATCTCGTCCTCCAAGGTAGCGGACGGTCCTATCAGTCAAGTGACTGATAGGGAGAGGAAAGGTTATGGACCTTGGTGGGAGAACTCACCAAGGGTAAATGGAGTATCACAAGATAGAGGGTCTAGAGGTAAGACAGAAGGAGGGGACTCAACTTGACTTGTCTGAGTTGGATAGGATTCTAACTGGAGAGCGACCATGAGGGAGCTCTCCCTAAATACTTTACAGGACTGTTTGTACCTGTATAGATCTCTATCATATATGGATAGGTATGAGTCATAGAATATGACTGAATGGCCGAAGATATCGGTAGGATATAGATACTAGCCAATGGCATAAGTATCTCGTTTCTATAGTGAATGATGAAACAATATAAGAGTGGAAATGACCGATGATTATGTTATCATGATCTAGAACCAAATTTCAACAAAGTGCCCTTTTCCGGAACGACACTATCTCGCCGGAAATCTTTCGGGTTACGGTGTCTTCGCGCTATTTCAGATCGGTTTCTCTGGCACGGTTCCCACCGGTGGTCGTGTAAAGCCAAGCTCATGCCCGGTACGCCCCTTTTCTTCGCACCGATCTTCAAAGTGGCATTGACGGACGGGTCGTCCAGTGACTGTCGTCCTCGGTGCTCAGTGGGGCGACGAAGGCAAGGGAAAACTCGTTGACATGTTCTCGGCGCAGTTCGACATCTGCGCGCGCGCTGTGCGGGGGGAAACAATGCCGGTCATACGATTATCGCGCCAGTCGGCCTCGACCAGGTTCCGACGACGTTCGCTCCCTCCGAGCGGTGCGTGCGATGCATCGATGTCCTGAATCCCATTGATCATTGAAAGATGCACAGGCATCGTCAATTCGACTTGCGTCGGCCTCATCGGAAACGGCATCGTGATCCATCTGCCGTCGTTCTTCCAAGAGTTGGACGCTCTGGGGAACCAAGGTGAGTCTGGCGGAGTATTGCGTATGACTGCGCCGACTGACTCTTTACGAGCCTCAAATGCTCCGACAGGATATTTGTCTCAGATCGAACACAGCTCGTGTTAGATCTTCATCAAATCGTAGATGGATTGAAAGAGGTAGAGTCGGGTGGTTCGAGGTGCGTTCGTTCTCGTCTCCTCGTACCGTCAATCTCATGTGGTGAAAGTATCGGAACCACTAAAAAGGGCATCGGCCCCGCATATTCTCGAAAAGCGTCGCTGTCGGGCCTCCGAGTCCACCACTTGTTCTGATCACGACATATTTGAGACGAAATTCTGCAAGCTCGTCGAAGGTCGATTCAAACGCTACGGACGTTTCGAGTATGACACGGAGGGGGGAGATCAAACGATACAAGGCGAGCGCCGGACGACGACGTGTGACACCCTCACTGACGTCTTGCAGCACTTGACACAATAGCTGAGACCGTTTGTCGTCGACAGCGTCGCTTACTTCCATGATGCGCTAGCTGCGCGGAAGCAGTTGCTTGTCGAGAGGACGAATGCACTCATGCTCGACATAGATTTTAGAACGTACCCTTACGTGACGTCGTCCTTGACCGTGATCGGTGGGGTATGCACCAGTCTCGGGATTCGGCCCAAGGCGATTGGAACAACGATCAGCATTTTCAAGGCATACACGACGCGCATCGGAGGCGGGCCGTTCCACACGGAGTAGCTCAATGTGAGTCGGTTCACATGTGCATTACGTCACATCTGACGAGTCGCAGGAGATCGGCGTACACTTTCAAGAAGTCGACCGTGAGTACGGTACGACGACGGGGCGTCGCCGACGTTCTGGTTGGCTGGATCTGGTCGTCATGAAATACTCATGTCTCATCAACGGGTACGACGCGCTGAACTTGACGTGCTGGACACCCTACGTGGGCGACGAAAAGGAGATCTCCAGTTTTCCTGGTGCGTGTCGTAGAGATGAAGTTCTAACTAGCTAGCAGCCGATCAGGAATTGTTTGGAAGAGTGAGGTAGTGTACGAGACGCTTCCTTGGTGGCAAGCGCCAACCACGTCTGTGTGCAGCTACGGGGATCTCCCGGAAAACTGCAAGAAATACGTCGAGTTCATGATGACATGTCTGGGCCCGATAGAGTGGATCGGCGTCGGGCCGGCAAGGGAGAGCATGATAAGGGAAGGGGGTCATATTTATATATACGTATTTCGCAGGGCTCCTTGTTCGCTGCGTTGGTCACTCTGTTGAACGACTGCGTCACACCAGCCGTCTTCTGAAGAAGCATCCAAGGAGATATGATGAATCTGGTTCTCCACCACAACCCGTCCCAGAGCACTTTGTCTCCTCCTCGCGCAGACGTGGCTCAAGAGAGAATGAAACACCCGCCCAACGACAGAAGAGGGAGAAAGCAGCGGAAAGATAGCGCAGGAAGCGGGGGCGTGATCGTCATACCAATAAACTGAATGCGGCCATGTCCTACCCACAGTCGACCGAACCCCCTCCTTCCCCATCACAACCACGGCCGCCACAGCTGCCCCTTCAGGCTTTTGTTCCACAGGAGCTCTCTCCAGAGCTCGCTCGCAGGGAGCGCATTCGGACCGCCGCACAGGAGCGGCAGTGAAAACACCGCAGCCTTGTGAAACAGCGCGAAATGAGAGAGCTCGGCCTCGACATGACGAGCAAGATGCAGCTCCCCGGCACGCAGGAGGTCCAGTTTCGCGCGAACGGGCAAAACGAGTTTGGGGGCCATGACATCCGAGATGGCAGGACATGCAATCAACTGGGCTGACCCATCCTTGTTTCCACTTGGGTACGTAACTTTGCGTCGACGTCGTGGTTCTCTGTGTGGTACATCCCCAGGATGAAGCAATAGATGTTTCGAATCTTGTTCTTCACGACGCAGGATCTCGCCACGCTGGAGCCTGTCATCGAAGGGGCATTCAAGAAACGGGACCATCAGGTGCGCTCCACTAGTTCTTTTCATTTGGTGTGCCATGCGCTGACCGGCCACGCGGTTTGTAACGACAGATTCACTTTTTTGCACAGCAAGTGGCCAAGGGGCAGAGGAGAAATATCCCCCGTAGCACCCACCGTCCCAGCACCGGATCCGCAACTAGCTGGTTTCCACACTGTATCCGTTTAGTATGCCCTCCGTGAGGTAAGTACCTCCAACCAACCCAACGACTGAACTTCGCAGGAAGGGTGATTTGTCGCGTTCAGTGAGGGAGTCACAGAAGTCGGCAATACCATTGATCGAGTGGAGGTCTGCTAGAGACGTGACAAGGAACACAGCGAATCTAGGCTCGCAAAGGATACGGACAATAGGAAATTCCATTGGCATGCCAGTGTGTACCTGGCCAGTAGTGTCGAACGTGAGTGTGCTCAGAATGTGACCTGGACAAGGAAGCGAGCGACACACCAAGACTACCCAAGTGACACATCGATGATCGTGTCCTCAGTAATGATGAAAAGGACTCAGGTAAGCAATGCAGTCCAGCTGGAGGAATGGACAAGCGAACAAGACATGGACTCAGTACGGCTCCGAAAACATATACTATCCCTTACCCCCGAACCGGCACCCACCCCCAAGTCGGCACCCCGCGAAACACACGAAAATTTCGCCATTTTATTTTCCATATCTTGTTTCTAGCACTAAACCTACATACATGAAGTTGAACGAACAAAAATATGTGGTAGTTCTCTTGATCGTGAATGTAGCATTTGTCACGCTGCATGTCACTTGCTGGACGGATACTAAAGCGGGGTTGACGGAGTCTAATGTGACAATTCGTGACACCCGTGGTAATTTGGGTGTAGTAGCAGTAATGATATGGTCGATGCAACGGAGGGGTATGGAATCGATATTTTCAAGCGAAGAGCGCGAGTGCGTGGAGCACGTCACACAATGGACCAGAGGGCAATGGCGAGACGGCGAGTCGAGGGGTGATGGTGCAGAAATGGGTGATGACAACGACGAAGAGCGTTGACCCGACATACTTACCAAGCCAACAGACAACAAGGAAAGTGTGCGCATGCGAAGCACTGCGCAGGTTGAGCATAAGGCCGTACGAGTTGAACCGGGGGGGAACATTGATGGCGGACAGGACAAGAGGGTCACACGTGCGGGCGCGGATGTGGGCAGTGATGGTGAATTCAGAGGAGCACAACTACACGTGCAGGACGAGGTGGAGGATGCGATGACGCACTGGAACACGTTGATGAAAGGGAGAGAGCATATATGAGCATGTGGATGCATTCGACATCAAAAGTTGAAGAAGACAATCAACGCACCTCACAAGACGACGAAGACCTACTTGGGAGCCTCCACATACCACCATCACCATCCGACAAGCCTGCGCAGCGTTGAGAGAAATCCCCAAGCATCGAGCTCGAGGGGGAGTAAACTGGATATCCGAAACGCGATGTCGGCCAGGCCGGACCTGAAGCGGACGTGTCGGGAGCGTCGAGTTGTAAAGAAACCCCCGAATCGACCTAAGGAAGCAAATAAACAGTCAGCACACATGTTTGGAGACCGGAAGTGCCAGAAGGAAGAAGACCCACTGAAAAAGGCTCGAGTTAACCTGAACGCTGTAACGGAGGCGCCGGGAGCATCCAGCCATGACGAGGATGTAGGGCATACGCTGAAGAAGCTGAATAATGTCAGCGCGAAGGTCCGGAGCGAAGGAGATCGAGAACTCGCCTGGGAGGGCCCGAGAAGTTCGAGATGACCTGGATAGCGACCCGGACACATCTGACAGTGACTGGAGGAGTCGAGAAATGGTATAGAAGCGCCAGAAACAAGCACTTCGACAAAAAGAATGCACAGGGACCAGATAAAGGGCCAGAGGGCGAACCAGGTGAGGAGGTCAAACGGGGAGACGGCAGAAGCGGTCAGAAGCGCCAAAGTGATGGAGACTGCACCAGACGCGATGGGATATGAGAAGAGAAGGGTGGTGCAACGGGCAGTGCACGCAACGAGTCGGTACGACAATGCTAGCTGACAAGAACTCGAGTTAGGGCGATCGCAATAGGCACAAGACGGTGCATGCACCTGGACCGTTTGTTCCTCCAATCACACCAGATGACATACCGAGCATCGGAACCCACAACGTCGACACGACGACTCAAAACAAATTCAATCGATCGAAAAGCTCACCAAGGCCACACAAATCAGGCGCATTGGATATGTTTGAGACGCGATTATGCATTTAAAAATGTGTTCATGGAATTACAGAGCGCGGAACGCGAACGTGACGATGTGCGCCAGAGTGCGAGCGGGCTGCGACGGTCCGATTACATAAGTCAGCTGACCCGCGCAAACTCGCGACCTCGGCATTCGCTGGCGGGGTCTTTATGGAAAAAAGAGTAGATATTGCATCATTGTATGGCAACTGCAGGACATAACGCATATTCCTTCCAGGAGCTTATGTCGCACAACATCTTAACTTCAAATGACTTCGACGAGGGCGGGTCTACAATATTGCCATTCCGGGTAGCCGCTACGCTGCTCGTCAGCGGTGATATCAATATTGTTCTATGTCACTTGTGCGGTTATCACTCACTTCAATGCAACATAGGAACACTTCATCCCATCTGCACAGTGGCACGATGACGCTCAACTGGTCGACTTCAACCCTATAGCATCCTTTACGTTTGTAAGCCTACATACACTGTCATTGACTGGACTATGCAAAGTCATGAAGGACGAGCAAATCTCACTTTAAATTTTCCGAGGTATAGGCTTTCTGGCTTAACTCGGCCAGAGGAGGGACAACAGGTGGGAGGTCCTCGATTTTTTACTGAGCCACAAGGAAGGTACTGGACTGCAGGCCGGGTCCGAGTCCTGGCGGCAGCAACAACTGCAATAATGGCAGTGATGGGTAGAAGATCAGAGAAACGGAGATACATGTGATGTATGTTGTGTGGATCTGTGAGTCGAGGAGAAAATGAAATCCTGCGCATAACCTGCCCTTTATAAAACCTAGTGCAAGTTATTGCTGCCGCTCGCTCATTCTGTAATACGGGTGCGTGCACACCTAACTTGAAGGTGGGGAAGTCCAGGGCTCCAACCGTGGTGAAACTGCGATGGTGTTTACGCACCTGTCACCTGTGACAAAGCGTGCTGGATGGGTGTGTTGGCATGACGCCGTTATTACTATCATCGGTGGCCAGGAAGAAAACTTGAACTCGGAAAAGATTCTCTAGTTGATGAATCTGATCAGTACTTGAACTATGGACATTTCCGATGGTCCAGGACATGGTGACCAGGGTGACAACAGTGTTTAAAGTCGGATGAAGAAAAGCGGAGCGAGTTCAGGCTCAAGGCTGCCAGAGGATCACGGCCTTACCGTGATCGTTGGCACCCTTGACGAGCTCTCAGTCCGTTTGAAGGGGCTACTTGTCCTAGAACAAGCGGGACGATGGGGGGATCTACGATCTCAAACTCGCTTAGTGGGTAAACGCCACCGTGTTTACCACAACGGGCAGATACTATAGCAACAATCGAAAGTATACCATAATTCAAAATAACATAGGGTTTCATTAATTCTTTAGCATGATCTGCGCGCATTCCTGAGAGCAGAGCATTCAGCCTCTAGGCATCCAACGTTTGTTCAGAGTTTCCCTTGGATCTCGCAATGTGCATGATGACGACGTTGACTATCGTATCGTTCGCAAATTCAATGCGCTCCATCTCCACCTTCAACTGGACGACCAACTGATATAATCCCAAACATGACACCCTCGCGACGCGTTGTTTGGAATAACGCAGGTCTTGCTGGGGGGAACGACCCGTCGATCATGCCAACCATACGGAGTAGCTCCACCGTCCTGACCTCGGTCGCGGTCGGATCGTACTCATCGTCACACCCCTGGCATATCCACTGAGGCGGTCCGGCAATAGTCATGCCCGGCCTGAAGCCCCTGCTTTCAGGGACAGCTGGAACAAATTGGAGCGTCAGCCTGCATAGGGTCGGTTCGTAAATCGACGACCACGCGCCCGAGTCTCAGGCCTCATGTTCTAGCGCATACATCCTGTGTCGCCAAGGTATCATGCATGCTCCCGACGTATCGTTCGAGCATGACATCGGGTCTCAGCTCCACCAAGCCCTAAATTCCTGGATCCGACGGGGCCAGGTTTGTAGCTAGGTCTTTCTGAATCCTCGAGTTCACAGTCTACATGCCAAATTCCTGTCATGTGTTACTACTACCGACGGCGAGATGACGGACCATGGCGAACCCACGCCAGGGTCCGAGAGCTCATTCTGCTGTGACTCGGCGCAATTATGACGCGATGGTAACCCATGATGCTGTACACCAGAACGGCTCGAGCTCCATTTCAAGGCCCAGTTCATGCCTGTAATGTGTTGACGTCTGTCTCCGATCCTCGATTCACATTTCGTGGTCTTTGTCAATGGTGTGCTGTCCGTGGACAGCCCTCGCTCACTGACGAGTCCAAGTCGACAGTCTACGCTTCCCCTGACACTAAGTTAGCATGTCCGGACAGCGTGATCAGTGGCGATATATGACGATATCGAGTGCTAGCCAAACAGTACTAGTATGAGGTCACCGATCAGCGTCAACAGTTGAGCGTCACACGGGAAACGACTCAGACTGGAATTCAAGCCCACGACCTAGAGGATTTACGCCTGGGAAGGAATGGTTCACGACGTGAAATTGCTCGTTCGACGACGTCTTCATTGTCTGAAACTAGAGGCTCCTATTTCATGAATCATGAGCACCTCCAGCCTCGAAGGGTGCGGCTCTCTTGTACGCACAATGGAACTAATCGCGAAACCTACAAGTCTACACCAAATTTACACAAGCATCCATTAGCTCCCGGGCCGACAGAAGAAGTCCCACATAAAAAGAAGCTCTAACCGACACAGTCGTCTCTCGCTATATCTCCCACTCTGTGCATACCGAACGTTCGTCCGTGGTGCGCAACGCAGAATGTTATAATTCCTTGTATGCAGAGATGCAATATGAGCACTGTTTGAAAATGAAACTCGGTGTAACTTACGATACTTGATGCGATAGATGGCGTCAAAGGTTGAAGGGTAGGGTTTCAGGGCCACCTCCTCAGGCCAAGGCGCCACTGGACGAAATCGAGAGTCAAGACAAGGATGCCGTCCCAAAGGACGAGTTCGAACATGCAGTCACAGAATAACGCAACACAATAGCAGCGAGATGCGTTACCATTGTTGTCACTGGTAACCGTTCGTGGTTGCGCTGATGGGACTCACATCGCCATCGTTGTCGTATTGTGGTTGCAGCTGCGAGCCCCGTGTCATGGCGCCGTCATCGCGGTCATACTCATGGCCGCTCGTGGCCGTCCCGTCGTGACCGTGCCATCGTCATGGTTGTGTCACCATCGCGGTCGTGGCCATGTTGGCAGCCATCCCTGAACCTCCCATTGCCGTCGTATCACAGTTGCGTTGGTGGTCATCCTGTCGCGGCGTCGCCTTCGTCGTCATGTTGTCGTCGTGGACATGTTGTGGTCACTGTAGACTCACACGACGTCGTCATTGTCGCCATGGTTGTCGTGTCGTAATGGCGCTGGTGGGCGTCTCTTCACCGCGATCGTTTGGTGTCCGTGTTGATGATGCAATGGTCATCCGATGGTAGTACATCGTCCCCGAAAAGTTTGACTTCTGGTGGGCCGCGGCTTGAGCCAGAGCCGGGCCGGGCCAAGCCGGTCCGAACCGCTTACACCGCTCGGTGCTCGTTCGAACAATATTTGCAAATTTTCATCACAGGTTCGACTTTTACTTGAGGTCGCAGCGATTTCTTGCCAGCTCGCTCTAGTCCGTCGTGAACTTACCGAGATTCGGAACCTATCGGATCGCGACATTCTCGTTACGATGAGGACGCTACCCTATGAAAAACCCTGAGGTTGTGCTACCACGATTTGCGGGAGACATAAAACACCTCTCTTCGCCCTTTCCCACGTATTTGCGTCGAGGACACACTCGAGTCCCGGAATCTTCGATCCAGCCCACCTTCTCCGTTGCTCCCCTTCATGGTGCGCTGTATCTCTCCGTCCTGTGCACCGCGTTTTATGGTGTGGTGTGCATGCAAACGTGAGTCGCGTTCCCGCCGTTTGTCTCTCATGGATGACAACGTTTTCTGCGCTTGAATCAGATTCTTTTATTACATCCAGTATGATCAGATTTCCTGCGCCGTTTGTTTCGGCTTACGGCTCCTTCATTGCAGCTATCAGGGCGACCCACTGCGAACGAAGATATTCGTAAGTGAACTTCCATGGGAACGAACCTGTAATATAACGTGTCCCCTCCTGGCAGGTAGCGGCTTTGTGATAGGATCTTTGTTGCCGCAACGTATGGTATTGCTCATGATCTCTGGTAGGGCGGCGAACACGACCCATCAAGCCTTTATCGTCATCGGAAGTTCGTCTCTCCATTGAAACCTGGAGTTTATTGGGAACCTCACATAGCATATAAATATATCATGGGGGGCCTAGGGGCCCGGCGTCATTCATGAATGCAATCCCGTCAGTCATCGACCCCCCGGATGACCCTATTGTTTGTTCATCGGACCTCACCCTATCAGCTTGCTTGTAAGTTTTGATCTCGCCACCGCATGAGCCCTTTGTAGTCACAGCTGCTGTTGACGGTTCCCATTGCACTGCCTACGCAAGGGTTTTTTGTCTGCCAAATCTATGTGTACGTTTCAGTTTTCGAGCCCTTGTCCCGTTATCAATGGCCCAATAACAATCTCATAGCACTGCTCGTTTGGATAAATGTGCAATGAAGTGGGAGCATCCATTCTTCGCTAAATTGCACAATCCAGCTTCCGCTAGCGATCTACTAGCTCGGTGAGAGCATCTTTCGAATGTCCAGAGACTGAATCTCATTGTCCACTATGGACGCCAGTTGCTTCTCTCAGTCAAGTTGTTTCTCACCCCCTGTGTCTGCAAATATTGATCTTCTCATATAAGTGTATACCATAAAAGCTTTATACGATGACAACGGAACGTCATTGGTTTATCTCGTGCTGAAACAACCGGCTCACATTTCGCTGTTATCAATAATAACGTCCAAGTCGTTCCATTATGCGCGCTTGGTAACTGCTTTTTCACGGCAAGCATATAGATTTCATCCTGAGAACAAGGGAACTCAAAATCTCATGATAAGACATATCTGTCTCCTATTGCTCCGTAGCCACTAGCATCGATGTGTTGATTGCAATATTCCTGACGCATTTACTTGTTCATAAACGGACCTCCACGAGTTTCAAAAGGCAAGTGTAGCCGAGTGCGGGGAGTCGTATGACTCATGTTTCCTGAAGCACCGCGAAATTTCTAGAACGCCTCGCGGTCTTTGCAATCAACGGCGGGATTTGGACTGCCATTTTCTCACTCCTGACCGCCATCTTGGTTCGCTTGTCACAATATGTGGCAATTTATTTTGCTGAACGCCAACAGGTGCATGTCCTGCCGTCGAACCTGATATGCGATGTCTTCGCCATTCCGCTTTGCTCGGTACAATGCAAAACCCCTCTAGCCAACTTGAACGCTAGATTATACATTCGAGACGCACGACGTTGGAGCAGTACGACACGGGCCGTTCGATGAACGCATCCTTGTCGAACGTACAGTTCAGAAAACAAGAGTCGGATTCGACGCTCTTCTGTTTCGTTTTCGCTGGGCGTGTTTGTTGGCATGTCAGTCTGACCGAGCGAGGTTTTTTTGCAGGGGGTCTGGGAGATGACCGGGGTAGTGACGCTTTTCAATACAAGACAATCCAAGGACGTGCAACACCTGACGAATTCCCGGACGGGCAAATCGCAGACAGACGAACCATACAAGGCCTACATTTGCCCGATTGCCTTTTTGAGCACTTTCAGGACCCGTGATGTTCGCGGTACCAGCCAGTCTGGTTCCACGAGAATGCGTTTGATATTCACGTACGCGCCTCGGCCATTTCCACGTCGATCGTTCTTGACCCGTCGTGCTATCGAGTACAGTGTTCACAACGGAAATGGGCAGGTCCGTTCCAATTGCTATTCTCGCTTGTGACCATTCATCCGACTCAGATGCATCATCTAAAATTGCACTGAAGGGTAGGGACATCCTCTTCCCCCTGATCATACCCCACTCCAACTCATTAGAAGTGCCATCTGTGAATGGTGATGAGCCGCATGGTTGACGTACATCCAATGGTGAACAGAGTGCGGTGCGTGTACTATCGAGCAAAGACGACATTGCCACACACGCTACTGGGCAACATATAATGTATCTTCAGCTTCCGTATTCCGGTTTCGTAATCCCGAACTCGCCCTTCATCGCAATGGATCTGCTCGAGTAACGGTCCAGAATATATTCTGACCATCCCGTTCGTCACAACCGTCCAACTATGCATAACAGTGTCATGCCTTGCATCCAATCTAGGACCGACATCCACCTATTTTTCGACACGATTGTTGCTTTTGCGAGATAGAGCGATCATGGAAAACTGATTGCACACCAGCTGTTCTTTCGCAGGGTCTGACGGATAACATCATCGACGATCCTGACACGCATCTGTTTTATTTTTTGACGCAAGAATGATCATCCAGACATTGCGGTGATGACCTATTAGTACGTTCAAGTTCGTCTAGATTTTCCGCCCGGGTAACCATGTAGGCGATGACGACTACATGCCGATTTCCAATGTAGGGGCTGAAATCCCGGTAAGCGCACTTCTTTAGTCTGTCTCGTCATCTTCGTCATTTGTCGTCTTCAAAATGCAACGTGAAGAAGACATCGCCATGGCTTGAAGTACATCGCATTACATCCTGTCAAGTTGGGATGCATGATACACCCTGTCTGATCGATTTTATGTTTCTTCAAGTTGACCACGAATGCATACTATAGTATGATTGACTCAACCAAGTCGGCCAAGTTGCCGATATCCCAGAGGCGTCACATAGAATTGGGTTCCACGATATCGGCATGGCACGTTGCATCGCAGGTGCCATGCTGTGTCTTGTGGCGTCCAGCGTCTTTCCCCCTCACTCGAACTTCTACCCCGCAAACCACACATAAATCCACCAACCTGACCACCTCTTTTTCGTCTCAAGTGATATCCATTATTCACGAGAAGGCTCACCAAGTATCTAGTGATAATAAATGCCCCACGTGTCATTTCAGGACATATATGCGAGGGGCCTGTCTTCGTCCCATGGCTACCCGCTATGGACTCCGGGGCTACAGGAGCGTTATCTTCGCCACAGACAACCTGATGGTCTTAGAATCGGAGACTTAGGCATGGTTGACCCCGAGCAAGGTTGTTTCGAAATCTTGTTCAACATATGTTCGCCTCGCAATGACACGCTCCATCAAGACCTTGGTGTTCCCGAATTTTTCGTGCCATTAGAGATCTCAGAAACCCAAGATATCAGGTCCCTTGACGGCATAGATCCCCCTACATGTAGATCGTCACCTAAAACTGTCAGGGCGGTCGATTTGCCTGCGTACGTGGATTTGATAGTGAAAGTCTGGTCCATTGACACTTTGTTTGCCAGAGGTCAGCAGGATATCGCGCTAGGATATGACTTTAGTCTAAAGTCAAAAGATGGCGCTGTCCTTATCCTTCCCGAAGGCACCAAATACCATGACCTTATAAACTGTGATCGTTTTCATGATCACGCGGCTCGGTACGGTGCCCTTTGGTGCCGATATGCCAGGCAAATTCGTGGCTGGCGTGGACAACCACTCTACTTGATCACCGGTTTTCACAAGACAAAGTCCTGGTCACTTGCAGTCCACGAGCTCGAGGATGACACAGAAAGCAGCTTAGGATTCCGAGCGAAGCAGATTGGAGGAGCCAATATGGTGGTGTCTACCGCCTATTCGTGGGGAACTCCACCACCATCTGTCACGCATCGCGTTGGTCCACGCCGTGATTATGGGCACCCAAATCAGACGGTTTTTATCCGCGGGTTTCGAATCACGCCGAAGGAGGACTCCAAAGGTATACCACCAGCAAATTATCCCAAGGTTAAGGCTGGGACTGATAAACATACTTGTGCACGCAGATCGACTTGTGCCGGCTCTCGCAGCGAGGGCTTTTGGCGAAGCCACCGCTGCTCGCCTATTGGAAACCTTCTTCCCTCGCATGATACACGGAGGGGGCGTTGACCTAAAGTTCATTCCAGAAGTGTGCCCAGTCAGTCTTTCGGTTTCTCGCAGAGTTTTGTGACTGTATGACAGTATCCAACAGGCTTCTCATCCATGCGATATCATCAACAAATACTTGCTGCAGCAAGTCTGTCTATCGTTGAACAACGAAATATTATGATTGACTTCCAGTTCTCAAGGAATCATCTGCAAACATTGCAATCAGTCATGACAATGATTGGATTACCTTGCTATCAAATGTCCGTCAGTTGCGTGTATATTGCCGGCAGGCTAACCCAAACGTACCTTAGGGAGTGCTAACACCTGACGAGCTTGTCCAAGAGGAATGTCTCATACAGGCAGTCTCCCAAGCATATTATATCATATTGCGGGACGGTAAGCGTTTTTCACATCTTTAATCCCTTCAAGGTCATTCTGACTGTATCACCTACTTAGGTGTGGTGTCCCTGGAAACTAAAAATCATCCCAGGTATACTCAAACTCTGAGTCCGAGTCAACGTAATATTGTCTTTATCGGTGAAACTGGGTCGGGCAAAAGTTCCCTTATCAATCTACTCCTCGGGGCTGGTAGCCATGCCCCCATCGCAAATGACTCTCAGCCCTGTACACAAGTCAACACCTATTATACGACCACGCTGAATGGGAGGAGGTACAATCTGTGGGATACGCGCGGCCTTGGTGAAGGCTATAACATATTTAAAGCCTTCAGAGGAAGTCCCTCGAAAGTCCTGAAAAAGTTCCTCAGAGAAAGGCACAAAAATCACGAGATTGACCTCCTGGTGTACTGCATTCGTGGGTCTAGAGCCACCGAGGCATCGAAGAAATATTATCACGAATTTTGTGCCATCACGCGTCAACTGGTTGCTCCGGTAGTTATCGTGGTAACCCATTTGGAGAAAGAGTTGGATATGGGGAGTTGGTGGAGCAGGAATGGATCCGTTCTGTTGGAGCTCAACATGGAGTTTGACGGCCATGCATGCGTTAGTGCCCTTCCAAGTCACTCTCGACGAGAAGAATCCAAAGAGGAGCTGGTCAATTTGATCAGTAAGAGTTATCGATGGGAAGCGAAAGAGAACGGATCATACTTTGGCTTAGCTGTTCAGAAATCTACTCCCCTTGTGCCACGGCCTGACAAAGGGAATAGCTCAAGCATCCTCAGACCGTTATGGAAACGCAATGATGGTCACGAGAATCTCAATCACCAACAGACTAACCATTCTGGTAAATCTAAAAACATGGCAACTTCGAGAAGAGATTCACTGAATTTTGTTACAGCTTGGGAGTCCGACTCTCCCGTGGATCATCACCGCCAAACCTCTCTAGCCCGGGTGACTGCTCCACCAACACCCCCACTTGTTCATATCAATACAAGTTTCGTTGGAGTCAGCGATAGACCTCAGCCACCCACTGATCATGATGGTTCTTCTGGCATGCTGGGATCTGAGTATTCACCGATATCTTCTACAAGGTACGATTATGTATAAAGCATCTCAGGCCCCAGTTTACCACAAAATACGTGTGTTTCATAGCAGTCATACTTGGGCTTCGAACATAGAAATACAGTTGCAATCTTGCACAGAAGAAGATGCAGGTCTGTTTATGGATTCCCTTGAAGAAACTATCATAATCATATCCATGTTTTCCTAGTAATAGACTTCCAGGCTGAATTGACCATTAGAAGAAGGGAAAGTTATGCTACCCATAGTGGCGCCTTTGCAGATATTTGGAAGTGTGACTTGATCTCAGGGGAATCTTCTCGGATGGTTGTGTCTATTCTGAGTTTTTCGACCTATGTTGACCAGTGAGCCTCAGGTTGCAGTGAAAGCAATCAAGACCAGCTCTGAGGATCTCAGGTCCCTGGAGAATGTGAGTATGGGACCCCATTCGCCTAATGAAGATGGACCTCACTTGTTCCAGAAACTACGTAGGGAGTTACGAGTTTTGGGAAGATTGCGGCACAGAAACGTCGTCCCATTGCTCGGGGTTGTGTCTGGTTTTGGACCTCTGCCGGGCATGGTCAGCCCGTGGTTCTCCAATGGATCTCTGTCTAGCTACCTCACAGCTCATCCGATGTTGAAATCTTACGAGCAGCACCATTTGGTACGTTTTTATTGTGACTTGAATAGTTGCTCATCGAGTGACATCACCACAGCTTGGAGATATTGCAGCTGGATTGTGTTATCGTGCGTACTTACCCGTCATTATGGCTATGGTACCTGCTTATCACTTCACAGTCCACATCCAGGATGTCGTTCATGGTGACCTGCACAGCGTAGGTTCTTGTGAGAACGGAATATCAGGAAGATCATTCAATAATTCTGCTTTCATAGGGCAATGTTCTGATTGATGACAATGGGACGGCTTGCCTCGCGGACTTTGGTCTCTCGTTCATCACAGATTTTGTGGAAACTTCGTACTTGAACGCCGGCATCCGTGACTCCGTAAAGTTCACAGACCCCGCGCTGGTTCAACGAGTCGGATCTTCGCAGGATGTGGTTTATCCTACAAAACCCTGCGATGTATACTCGTTCGGCGGACTCATGCTACATGTATGTATTTATCCGTTTTGTTACACGACCTGGTGTCTGAAATGTCATTGACAGGTGCTGTCTGGGAAGAAGCCATATGATGGGATTCGTCTACCTTCCCTCATTATAGCGGTCCGGAAGGGTGAACAGCCTCAGATACCGACCCACGGCAGTATCACCCAGAAGTATCGGTCAACGATGCAAAGCTGCTGGGATCCCGAAGAGCACGAGCGCCCATCGGCTGTTGAATTGGCGAGAATGTTCGATCGGTAACAAGACACTCACTACGGAAGCACTATAGATTGGATATTGGGATAGTCACTATTTTTAAGCTCTCGCCTTCCTGCCAATTCTGCGGCCGCTCGCTATGCCAGCCTGAACCCTTTTACTCGTCCCACCTTCCATGAAACACCACTGCTGATTCGTCCTCATGCATTCCTCTTTTTTGCTGGCCCTTGTGGTAATACGAGTTGTAGCTGGAGATATGACAATTTTACTCGCCTATTACTGTCAGCTCATGTTTCTATACAAGCATTGGTAACTATCGTACGGGACATGCCAACCAGAGGCACTCAGTGAGGAACGTAAGCTCGAGAGCTTTCGAGTCGCTCACTCTGGTGTTGCGGCACCATGATTGCCCAGACTCTGGCCTCTGATTTCGAGTTGGTTGGTGAGTGACGATTTATTTTACGTGCAGTCACTGCTAGGCTCTACCGCACAGTAGTATCGATTCTCGACTCACTGAACGGGTAGACACAGACCCCATGATGATCATCCGGAAGAACTTGAACTCTCAGACGTCTCCGTCAAAAATTACTTCACAGTTCCATCCGAGTTCTTTCACTGGATGTCAGTGATCTAGAACGAACACGTGCAGGCACTGAGCTCGTCAACATGGCATGAAAGCTCTCAGGCTTCGAACACTGCTCGAGCTGCTCGTGTCCACACTATACGGCAAGTTGCCGCAGGTGCGCTTCCTGCTTGAAGATTTAGCAGCAAACCCTGTTTGACTAGGGTCATAAATGCATTGAGTTGGTATACTTCACACATTCATAGGCGTTGGAGCAGGATCGTCGACTAATGGTGATGATACGCTACGAAGCATAGTGTCCCGATGCAGAGAAGTTATACCCGAGGGGAACCATACTACCGAGTATGTCTTTGGTTTCGGCGGAAAATGTCCGGGTTGGGCCGAGCGCTGAAAGGTCGGAGTGACACCGGTTCACGAATGAGGCTACTACAGGCCGATACCGATGGATCTTTCTTGTGACAATGCTAAGCGCGCGCTCGATTTCTCAACCCCGCCAAAGATGTTTGACATTTGGCGTAGGAATCAGTGTCTCCAAACACTGCTTTGGTCTGAATGCTTTTGTCCATCGATCGAATTTGAGTGATCTTTGAAGGCTCCGGCTTATACCGGAGCAATGCCTACCCTAAAGTCTGACTTGTGAGAGGATTATCTGCTTGTCATCTTGACCTATTCCTTCGTCCGACCCCTTCTGAGGCATTAACTTGCTTCTCTCCCGCGCCCGTCCGATGGCTTCCCAGCAATACGCGTGTAAGCACCACCACTACACATTTCATTAGCGACGCTCACCCGCCGCAGTCCGCGCTCAAAAGAGCCTCGGGCTCGTCGGCGGCACCCCGGACTACGTCCCCGTACAAGGCTTCCAAGGGCCCGACGTCCCCGCACGCACATACCACTACAGCGCGGACGGCCGTCTGTTCGCCTACGCCCTCCCGTCCGTGTGCGTACCCGCCTCATGCTCGATCGCCCCACCCCTGACTCCGATCCAGCGTCCGCATCTACCAGGCCGAGGGCGCACAGCTCCTGCAAGAACTGAGCGCCCCCAACATCGTCGAGCTCCAGTTCTCCCCCCGCGGAACCTATCTCTCCACCTGGGAACGCCCTGGTACGTACTCGCGACGCGTTTCAGCCTCGTGGTGTCCACCCTATTTCCCACAGTCAAGCTCGAGGACGGCGCACAGCACAAGAATCTCCGCATCTTTTCCGTCTCCACCGGTCAAGAGCTCATCGCATTCACCCAAAAGTCGCAGGAGGGTTGGGATCTCCAGTATACCATCTCAGAGTCCCACGCCGTCCGGCTCGTGTCGCAGGAGGTACAGGTGTTTCGGCCTGCTGAGTGGGGTAAGGGCATCGCCGACAAGCTCAGGGTCGACGGCGCCTCCATGGTCTCGCTTAGCCCCGGCTTGAACCCCTCTCTCGCCGTGTTCGTCGCAGAGAAAAAAGTCGGTCTCGTTCCCGTCGCTGGCTGCCGGCGTCTCACGTCCGACAGGGTGCGCCTGCCAGCGTCAAGATCTATGGTCTCCTCGCCCTGTCAGGTTCCCCGACCTGTTCGAAAACGTTTTACAAGGCCGATCGCGCGCAGATCAAGTGGAACGATCTCGGTACGCAAGCCCTCGTCCTCACCCAGACCGAGGTCGACAACTCCAACATGAGCTACTATGGAGAGACGTCCATGTACCTCCTCAGCGCGGCCGGCAATTTCGACTGCCGCGTCGCCCTCGACAAGGAAGGTCCCATCCACGACGTCGCATGGAGTCCCAACAGCAAAGAGTTTGGGGTCGTGTATGGCTGTGGGTCCACGTCCTGCTTGTAGATGTCGTTGGCTCATGCTCTGTAGTCATGCCCGCCAAGACGATGCTTTTCGACCAGCGCGTCCGCACGCTGCACGATTTCGGCGCGGCGCCGCACAACACCATCTCGTTCAACCCACAAGGCCGTCTCCTCTTTCTCGCCGGTTTCGGGAACCTCGCCGGCAAGATCGACGTGTTTGACCGTCGCTCGTTGACCAAGATCTGCACCATCGACGCGCCCAACACGTCTTATTGTTCTTGGTCGCCCGACGGACGGTTCCTCATGACGGCGACGCTCTCCCCTCGTCTTCGCGTCGACAACGGGATCAAGATCTGGCACGCGACGGGCCCGCTGGTGCACGTGCAGTCGGTGGAAGAGCTCTACCAAGCCAGCTGGCGACCGACGCCGGTCGACCAAGCTCCCGCGTTTGGACCGGGGATTCCGGCAGCGCCTCTGCCTGCGACGAGCGTGACGAGCGCTGCGGGGACGAGCGCGAAACCGGCGAGCGTGAAGCCTGCGGGGGCGTATCGACCCCCCGGAGCGCGGGGTTTGGCGACGCCGGCGATCTTCAAGCGGGAGGACGAGGGTGGGTTGGCGAGGGTGCCGACGACCAACGGGACGCCGCCGAGGGGGTATAGTCGGAGTCCGGGCGTGGGTGCGAACGGGAATGGTTATCAGGGTGGACGACGACACGTGCCGGGTGCGGCGCTGCTGGGTGTGAACGGTGAGCTGCAAGCGCAACAGGGACAGGGACAGGGACTGGACAAGAAGAGGAAGAAGAAGGAAAAGAAGAGGCCTGGGGAGGGTCAGCTCTCGGGGACGGTGACGCCCGTGGGGGGCAGTGCGAGGCCGTCGTTGGACGTGAGGACGGACGGACTTTGTGGATTGGGGCAGGAGGCGGGCGGTGTAGTAGAGCCTGCCGGGACGACGACGACGACGGGGTCTGTACCGCCGACGCCTGGTGCGGACCAGCTGGACCCTGTCGCCAAGAAGGTGCGGAACCTGAACAAGAAGGCGAGTCCGTCCCGTCGAGGACGATCGATCGACGCTGACGAGTTTTGGCAGCTCAAGGCGATCGAGGAGCTCAAGGAAAAGGCTAAACGGGGTGAACGCCTCGAAGTGACGCAGCTCAAGAAGATGGAGGGCGAGGCGGACATTCGCAAGGAGCTCTCGAGCCTCGGGGTCGCTGCGTGAACGCCTTGGGTGTGCGCATGTAACAAGCGTTTTTTTTTTACTCGCAATAAATTTATGCGTCGATGGATGTACGTCGACGAGCGATGTCAAAATGATGCAAAAGGGACGAGACATGAAGGACAGTAACAACGACGTCGTATGAATACTCGTACACGCTCCTCGTCACGACTTGAGCAACCACGGTTTGTTGGCGAGCGTCCAGTCGTCGATGATCTTCCAAAAGTGGGCGACCACGGACTTGTCGACGTGTCGCCGGTGTGGGTCGATCTAGGACGAAGGTCAACACGCGGGGGACAAGAGTGCCGATCGGGGCGGTGTCACCTTGAGTTCGGTCACGTTCCAGTCCTTGATCTTGGCGTTGGGCGGATCGTTGGCCCAGGTAAAGTAGATACCCTTGACTGTGCGTTCGTTCAGCTATGAAAATAAAAATAAAAAAATGAAAGAGGCGAGGAACGGACCGTGATGGAACAACGTCCTCGGTTCGTTCCACTTGTACGGTCGAAACTGCCAGGCCTGACCGGTGGTCATGACGCACACGACGCGCTCCCACACGTCGGCGCCAAACTTTTGGAGGGCGTCGGTGGAGTCGACGATAAAGTACCGTTGGACGGTGCCAGAGGAGGATGGGTGGGAGGAGGACATGGAAGAGGGGAAGGCGGCGGCGGAGGCGGTGGGGGGATCGCGACGGCGGTCGATGTGGAGGAGGTCTTCGGCGCGGGGGTTGCCGGCTGCTGCGGCGCGTTCGCGGGCGGTCGTCGAAGGTTCGAAGCTGAGGGGGTCGGAGTGAGTGGGTGATGATGCGGAAAAAAGAAGGAGACTTGCACGGCTTCTTGGAGGAACCGCTTGACGTTGTACATGGTGATCAAGGCAGTGGGCGAGGACGAGATCATGATGATGGGGAACATGTTTTCTGGGAGGATGAGAGTGAGTGGTTGACTGGACGTGGGGGAACGTACTGGCTTTGCGGGCTTGCATGGGCGGACCGGCCGAGGGCGTGGGGGACGAGTTGCTCCCTGGCTTGGCGTCCTTGAGTTTTTTCAGTCGTTCGGTGAAGCTGGTATGTAGCGCGGAAAAGTTCTGTGCGAATACGCCGTGTCAGGTCGAGTGAGGAAGAGAGGAAAGGACCCACGTTGGGCTTGGTGCCCCTCAGGACGGTGTTGCGGTCCTTGAGTTCGACCTCGTTGTGCTTGATGCGCTTGACGACCTCGAGGTCTTGCTCGTCGGTGACGTACTGCCGTTTCGCGGGCGACGAGCCCTCGGCGGCATGGGCGCGCGAGGCGTGTTTGGGCGTGGTCGAGGTCACGCCCCGGCGCGGGGGTGTACCAGGAGGGGTCGTCGACTCTGGCTCTGGGTCAACAACGGCGGAAGAAGCAAGGCAGGACGGAATGTCACCGGTGGTCAACGGGCGTATGCGTTCCAAATCGGGGACCTTGCCCTCCAACCAGTCGACGAGACTCTTGCGCTCGGTGACGCTGACAAAGCCGACGGCGAGCCCGCTCTCCCTCGCCTGTCGCATGTATTCGGCGCTCGGTGCATCGCGAAAGAGCCAAGCCAGGTAGACGGCCTCGAGGGCGTACACGTCGGCAGCGCTGGCTGCACCGGGTTTGGTGTACCGGGTCGGTGTAGACTTCGGGAGAGCGAGGCTGGGTCCGAGCGCGAGGTGGGTCGCTGCGAGGAGACTCGACGCTGGCTCGCCGTGTGCGAGGTAAGAAACGGCAGTCTTGGATTTGATCGCGTGCCGGAGCGCAAGCAGCGCGTCCCCGCCGTCGTCCATGTCGTCGTTGTTGCACACACTGCTGACTAAGCTTTGGGCCACAACACAGAACGCCATCAAGAGAACATGCATTTATTAGCGTGATGGTTCTGCGCGAAGACAGGTTCAAACATGGACTCGGACGCAGTGTCAGGTACCAAGTGTGTTTCCTGAGCATGCATGATCACTAGCAGGTTGGTACAGGCATAGCATATGGCACTAATTCTATCCACCTTTAGTTTGTTCTTTATTTTTCGCGTAATTAATTTTCCAGCTTACCCCACCAAGTATGATTCAACTCTGACATCCGCATCCTGTTGGAGGTATTTTCGATGACTCCAGTCTGTAGCAACCACTCGGCACGGTTTATGCACCAGTCTACACTTGTCAGCCCTCCAGGTATCAGCGCTAGCCTTGGAGAGACATTTTCCAGACAGTTGACATCTTGACACGACATGAAACGCGAATCGTTCTATGTTTGTCGGGTGCAGTGTTACTAGCTAACGACACAATCAAAAACCACAGACACCGTCCGTGGGTTCCCTCCCATTACCTTTCCTCCTTCCCACTAAAGCCTTTCGGTAGATGAAACTCGTCTTCAGCACGTCTGACTATACAAACTCTGACATTTCAGACTCGCAAGGACGTGTCCTCTACTCCGTGTCGACCCATCGATCCGCTAAGCGGACGACGACAATCACCAAGTACCGCTGGTGTGGACCGAGTAGCGTTTCTGAGACAATGGCGACGATCGAATGGCATAAGTTGAAGGAGACACTCGTCCGATTCAACGGGGATGAGATCAAGGCGGACGACATGCTCACAAAACGATGGTGGAGCACGTAGGTGTGCTGCTTGTAAAATCGACGTCACATCCAATTGACAAACCGGCCGGGGCGAATAGCGGCCGTTATTTCGTGGGACCGGACAAGCGCACTTACAAGTGGAAACTTGAGTCGACTCACTGTTGGGTATGTTCCACATTCTATGACCTCGTCTGCGCGCATCTCAATCTTCCTTGACCGTCAATATAAGCTAAACCTTTCTCCCAGATGAAGCAAGCAGACTCGTCCATCGTGCTGGCCAAGTTTCACAAGAAGAACCTAGGGATAAAGAAGCAATCGCATCCACCCTATCTGGACGTCTCCAAGAGGGTGGTGCCCATGTTGGACCATGTAATATTGACCTATGTCTGTGCCGAGTCTATACGCCGAGACCGACTCGGGCTCACGAATCGATCAAATGGGGCGGGTGCGTTCAGTGCCAACGATACCGTTGACACAGCATGAAGACAGCGCTGCGGAGTCCGTCATACACTTTCGAGAGTGCACGGGTATTTGTGCAATTGGGTAACTACCTGCCATCATTTTAGTTGTGTTGCTTGATATGTTGTGTGCGCGTCGTGGGAAGAGGCGGGGTGAGACATCCACGTGGAACACGGGCAAATGTGGGCACGATATCAAGAACACGGTTTGCGGGACCCATTGAACGTCATCACTTTGAGCTCAGAACCCGAGTGCGTGAAATGCAAAACGGGAATTCGAGCACTGATCATGAGCATTGACAGACCTGGCGGTGGAAGACGCCGCTTGTATTCTTCCTGTCAACACCGCCATGACACGTAGTTCTACTAGTTTGTTGACTCGATTCCCTATTCTCGGTAAAGGAGCTGCATTCCGCAGACGAGCCGCCCCGCATCGGCGACTCCCTTGCCACGTCGTTCGTTGCACTGCCGCACAAGCTGTTCGCCGCCTTCATGGCCAGCCCGAATCAATATAAACACCCTTCACAGACCCCACTGACAAAGCCAAAAGGCGACCGTTTCCTACACACACACTCACCCGCCGACATGCGCCTCATGTTCAGCACTGCAGACCACATGAATACGGACATCTCCGACGAGCGGGGATTCATCTACTACACCGTCTCCACGCCCTCTGGGGCCAAGAAAGTGACCACGATCACCAAGTACCGCTGGAGTGGCCAAAGCGGGGTCCCGGAGACCATGGGCGTCATCGAATGGCATCGTTTGAAGCAGACGCTCTTTCGGTTTGACGGAAAGGTGATCCCCCTCGACCAGATGTTCGAAAAGCGTTCGTGGCAGACGTACGTCAATTTTATGGTCTTGTCGACTGAAAGCTAACTTTCACCCATCTCAGTGGTCTGTATTTCACAAGTACCGATCAGAAAACCTACAAGTGGAAGATGGAATCGACGCATTGTTGGGTATGTCCGTTCCTGTTTGGCTTGGCTGGGGACGGTGCCATTGAGCCGGGACGTGTCCTGAATAGATGAAGTCTGCCGAGTCGGACAAAGAACTTGTCCGGTTCCACAGGAAGAATCTAGGGATCTGTAAACCATCCCATCCAGCCTACCTCAACGTCTCGCCTAGCGTTGTTTCGATCCTCGATCACGTCATCCTCACGTTTGTCTACGTCGAGTGGCAGAGGCAGGAGCAAGCGAGGAGTCGATCCAACATGAGCGCCAGCGCGGCCAACGCGAACATGGCGATAGCAAACAGCGTGGCGAGCACATGCTGATGTTATGGCTTCACATTCTACGAGTTACGTGTTTCTGCATCTTGCAACCCACTTCACTCGACACGGAACACATAAATACTGTTGCGCGCGTTGCATACTCTTGAATTCGCCTCACGGGTGATGGACTATCCTACTGCACGTTTCTACTGGCTGTACTACACTGCAACTGCTTGCTTGGTAGGCGGTGCAATCGCACAAGCTGAGATAATTTACATTCTGGTTGAAAGTGTCCATTCATTTCCTTGACACTTGTTATATGGAAACGGCTACTCACCGCAGGGAAGATCGCTGTCTTGAATCAGACTTGGTGGATAGAGACAAGGTGTGGAGTCAAAAGGTGAACTCGTTGACTGCGCTGGACCTCGACGTCACGGGACCAAATAACAGCTTGGTTGTATGGAAAGCTGGACGGTCATGCCACTCATTTCGACCAAAGCTAACGGCGGAGTACTATCTACATTAGGTTATATGTAGACGATGGCATGGACACCTGCATTCAGCAATCCTCGGTCACCCCAATAGGCTGTCCACCACTGCTGCGTAATTCGGATTTTCCCTCGAAGGAATAGGCGGCGTGTGCCGTCGGGGTCCCTCAATGATCGATCTAGATGAGACCGATCGAGATGCTGTTTCAGCCGATTCCGGTGAACGAAATTCAGATCAAGACATCCGGGGTGGGAAGATCCCCTCGTTCGAATTCACATGATATATCCACGCGGGGGAGACACGATCGTGCTGCGTGCTACCAGCGTCCGGGAAGCGAAATCTTGGGGAGATTCCATCCTGGAGGCTGGTAGGAAGGCGCGGGAGGGGTGAGGGAACCTCACTGAGGAGAATCATGGTGTTTTTCGAGACAGACGGAACACCTATCCTTGTTTCATTCGCTTTCGTTGTCTGACCTTTTTTTTTTTGATCCGGGAATGCTTTGCGTTCCGTCGCTCGGAGATACTGGGGATGACGAACCGATGCAAAATGTAAATCACATGCGACGTTCATGGGGTATGCCATACACAGTCTCGATATCAAGGACTCTGCGTGTCCCCCTTCATGATTTCTCTGACGAATCCGCTTGTTTGGCAAGTGCATTTGGCAGTACGAGTCCCCAAGTCTCATTCGAGTCCAAAGTAATCCCGACCCCGCCTGATTGTGTATCACACCCAGGGTAGACACAACTGGGTGGAAGGCCCTGTCTGATTCATTTCTTCCAACAAATTTTGATCATATGCGACTCCCAGAATATGATCATGTGTTGATGTTAGATAGTGAGTGATGGCCAGCTGCATGCACCAGTGCGGCGAATGAGTCCCGGTATTCGCAGATGGTGTGAAGCATCGAGGCAGCCCCACAGCGCTTAGTCTTAGGATGAGCGTGGGGATTTTCGGCACGCCTTCTTCTCTTCGTGCCGCTACCCAGCTCATCCGAGACTCCCCCTTCGAGCCTCGAGCTTTCGTCGCACCCGCCCGCCACTCCCTCCCTCGACCCTCCTGGGTCTCGGCACCCCGCAATCTCTCATACACGCAACTCAGGGCTCCTGGTGCGCGGATCGACCACGAGCGCCGGCGCTCCCTGCGAGACATTCCCACCCACCCTCGGAGCTCACGCCTCGCCTTCAGATCCTCTCCAGCTGCAGCCGGAGAGCGCTACGCGCCTCCGCCCACTCCCTCCTTCCGTCTCTTGGACTAGTAGACCTCGCGTTATTCACGTACCTAATCCGTCGACACTTGTAGTTCATAATAACGCGTCCCTCTCTCCCCGATAATCCCTGCGTCATCCAAAGAGGCTCGTTCTTCTGCGACTGCAGTTTCATCTGTCGTCGCTCAAACAGAATCACTCAATGGCGAACACAGTCGCATGGAGCGGCTCGCCTGATTCCTTTCTTTCACTGAGAAGTTCTTGACCTTATTCACTGCGCAGAAAATAATACCAGGGCATTATCTTCTGTGTAGCCACCGACGTGGAACGTGTTCTGGACGGTGTTTGGATACTCCAGGGAGAAAAAACCGACAAGACTTATTATAACTTGCCCATCCCCCGTCAGACGGACTTGCAGGGTATTGGCAAGTAATTCGGCGAACCTATCCGAAAATAGCGAAGAGGCCAGAACATGTCAGAACGAGCACAGGTGAGATTAAGATCAATCATACAGATGAGAGGGGGCTCACCACTGGCTTCCGCCTTTCGGTAAGTGATGATTCTTGGGCCAAATCATCCCGCTACGCCTTCGCTTCGCATGATGACCTAAAACTACTGACCGGCTCCTTCCTACAGCTCACGAACACCCTAACTAGAATACAAACAGCCCTACTTACATGGCTACGAAATCAACATATCCCCCTAAACACCTACCTACACTGAATAAAGCGAACGCCCTCCCCAAACTGTGACCACTGTCCGGATGAACGGGAAGGTATCCGACACTTCCTTCTACTATGCCCAGCATACCGGTGTCAGCGAAGCCAACCAATAGCCAAAACGAGATGCCTCAACTTGAACATCCCCGTGGCACCTCCTAACGGACGACAAGGCAATACCCTACCTCCTCAACTACATAGCAACCATGAGACGTTTCA
>JBBPTO010000398.1:0-31763 GCA_038094155.1 Pulveroboletus cf. aberrans
CCTTGACCTCAGAAGCTAACTCCCGAAGAAAGGGAACACTGCAGTAAGAAGAACCTCTGCGTCAAATGCTGGAAACCCGGACACTCCATGTTCAAATGTAATGCAACCTTTGACAACCCCCTGAGACCTTCCGTCAAAAAGACAATGAAGAAAGACCCCAAGGACCTTCCCACATTAAAAGAATGCAAGGAGGACGATGAAGAAGTGGTTGGAAGGACCACTCGCTTCTGCTCCCAGGATTTTTAGAAAGGAGGACAGCCTCAATGTCTGCCACCTCCTACCCTGTATGTGCACCTGTAACCGTATCCCATACAATGAAATCTATGCAGATCCCTGTCGAACTCATTGTATCTTCGCACACACTTAAAACCGTCGAGTCTTGTGCCCTGATCGATAGTGGCACAGATATCAACTGTATTGACTGGGGATTCATTAGAAAGAACAAACTCCCCACGTCCCGACTTGAGAAACCGTTTCAAGTCTGCAACCTCAACATGTCATCCAATAAGAAAGGCAAAGTATCGTTCTCCACCACACTCTTTGTCAACATCGAGGGGATCACCAAGAAGGTCCTCTTCTACGTCATGGATTGTGGACAACAAAACGTCATCCTAGGATCGCCCTGGCTGAGGGCAGTCAACCCCTTCATTGATTGGTCAAAACAGACCTGTACCATCTCCGAAACCCTGGATGAGTCAAAAGACTTATATCTAGGACATGTCGCGGACCTCGAATGACATGACAAGTTTTACCCCACTGCCACTCCTAAAGAAACTATGGTTCATCGAGTCTATGACAAAAGGCTCTCTGATTACCTTCAGAAGGAAGAAGAATCTGAACTAGCAGGGATCACCAAGAGGTATGCAGACCTCCACCAAGTAGCCCACTTCAGAACCTGCTTCGCCCCCTGTGGCAGCCTTAGACACCAGAAGTTTGTCAACAAGGTCACCACTGCCACGGAACTGGCTGCCGCCACAGATGGAGCCAAACCCAAGACAATACTCCCCCTGGAATACACCGAGTTCTCGGATGTCTTCATGAAGGAAGCATCTGACCACATACCCCCCTCCTGCCCTTACGATCATGAGATCCACCTCGACAACTCTTTTGTCCCAAAAGTAGAAAAAGTCTACCCACTGTCCCCGGATGAGCAGAAGGCCACCGAGGACTTTATCCAGGAAAACCTTGATTGTGGAAAAATCCGCCCCTTGAACTCCCCCCAGGCCGCACCCTTCTTCTTCATCAAGAAGAAGGATGGCAAACTCCACCCATGCCAAGACTACCACTACCTGAACGAACATAGTGTTCAGGACGCATACCCTCTTCCCCTTGTATCCGATCTCGTTGATAAACTGAAAGACATGAAGGTCTTCACCAAGTTTGACATCCGATGGGGGTACAACAACATTAGAATCAAAGACAGTGACCAGTGGAAAGCTACATTCATCACTCACAAAGGGCTATTCGAACCCCTCGTCATGTTCTTTGGACTCACAAACTCCCCCACCACGTTTCAACGATTCATGAATGATTCATTTAGAGACATGATTGCAGAAGGATGGCTCATCATCTACATGGACGACCTCCTTATCTTCTCCCCAAACCCAGAGCTCCACAAAGAGCAAACCAAGCATGTCCTGAAAAGAATGCAAGAACTCAACCTACACCTGAAGCTCGAAAAGTGCACCTTCGCTGCGTCTGAGGTAGAGTACCTTGGAATGATCGTAAAGCCCAGGCAAGTCACCATGGACCCTGTCAAGCTCGATGGGATTGCCGCCTGGCCGACTCCGACAAAAGTCAAAGATGTCTGCTCCTTCCTTGGATTCACCAACTTCTATCAGCGTTTCATAAACAATTACTCCTCCATCACCCATCCCTTGATAGATCTTACAAAGAAGAATCTTTCCTGGGACTGGACCCCCGCCTGCCAGAAATCCTTCAATGAACTAAAAGCCCTCTTCCTGTCGAAACCAGTTCTCCACCTCCCTGACACCACATGACCCTTTGCCATCATGACCGATGTGTCAAAATTTGCCACTGGAGCTATCCTGCTCCAGACTGATGCCAACGGAGACTGGCACCCCTGCTCCTACCTCTTGCAGTCATTCTCCCCGGCTGAGAGAAATTACGATATCTACGATCGCGAACTCCTCGCAATAATCCGAGCCCTGAAGGCCTGGAGACATTACCTCTCCGGCTCCCCTTTCCCTGTCCAAGCATTCACTGATCATAAAAACTTGACATACTTCCATCAACCCCAGAATCTGAATCATCGACAAGCACGATGGCTTCTCAACCTCGCTGACTTTGACCTAAAAATGGTCCATGTCCCTGGACCCCAACTCGCCACCCCCGATGCACTTTCCCGCCACCCCGACCTCATTGTAGACAAAGAAGATAATGCAGGGACAACCCTGCTTCCCAATTCCCTCTTCATCAACCTCGTCGATTCCTTGCTGGCAAGCAAACTTGCTTCATCCTCGTCCTCTGATCCCCTCGTCCTCCAAGCTCTCCAAGCCCTACAAGGAGAGGTACCTCCTGCATTCCGATCCCACCTTTCAGACTGGTCCTACTCCAAAGGAGTTCTCTTGTATAAAGGACGGGTCTATGTTCCTCCCACCGATAACCTCCAACACGAGATACTTGCCCGCTGCCATGATCATGAAACCACCAGACACCCCGGATACCTGAAGACACGACAGCTCATCTCCATGGAGTTTCAGTGGCCCGGACTCACCCAATACATAAGGAAGTATGTAGAAGGCTGTGCCATTTGCCAACAGAATAAGGCAAACACCCACCCCACAGTCCCCCCACTAACTCCAATCAAATCCTCTTGTACTCGCCCATTTCAGCAGATCTCGTGTGATCTCATCATGGATCTCCCCACCTCCTCCGGTTTCGATTCCCTATTGGTCATGGTCGACCATGGGCTTACTAAGGGGGTAATTCTCTGCCCCACTAAGAAAACCATCACCACCGAAGGCATAGCGACCCTCTTTTTTCACAAAGTCTTCCTCTGCTTCGGACTCTATGACAAAATTATCTCAGACCGAGGACCGCAGTTCACCTCCTCATTCGCAAAAGAGCTAGGTTGCCTCTTAAACTACGACCTTTCCTTGTCCACCGCTTACCATCCCCAATTGGATGGTGAAACTGAACATGTCAACCAGGAAGTTGAGATGTATCTCCAAATCTTCTGTGGCACAAACCCTGGTTCCTGGGCAGATCAGATTACCCATGCCGAATTTGCACACAACCACCGCCCCCACTCTGTCACTGGCAAATTGCCATTTTTCCTCATGATGGACTATGAACCTCGTGCCCTACCTGTTGTCCTCCCGGACTCCCCGCTCCCTGCCATCGACCTAAGACTGAAATCCCTGTCTGCAATGAGGGATGAAGCCCTCACAGCCCATGAACTCGCATGCCAAGTTATGGCCTCACGAAATAAATGATCCTTCACCCCGTTCTCCAAAGGAGATAAAGTTTGGCTAGAAGCCAAGAACCTCTGCTGGTCAGTAGCAAACCTGAAATTCACACCAAAAAGGGAAGGACCCTTCACAATTACTAAAGTACTATCCCCGATCACATATCAGCTCTGTCTTCCGCAAGCTTGGAAGATACACCCCATGTTCCATGTCTCCCTTCTTTCCCCATATAGAGAAAACACCATCCATGGCAAGAACTTTCCAAAACCACCACCAGAACTTGTAGAGGGTGAGGAAGAGTATGAAATAGAGAAAATATTAAAACACCGTGGTACACCATCTTCACGCTGAAAGACTAATAAAATGGGTGAGATGCCAACCACCAGACTAGTCTGAGGTAGACAAAAGGTAAAGAAGGGTACGAGTGGTACTTGTCTCTAAAGGATTCCTAAAGGTTGTAAGGTGAGAAGGGGACAGGATCAGGTGTTCCCTGTGAGTTTGAGAGGGATCCGGTGTGTATTCAGTAGTGAGCGTTCACCGGATCAAAAGTACCTGGTCAAGGACGAGGACTGAGTGCGAGGAGGACGAAGAGAACAATGAGGATGACAATGGGGAAATGTCCCGCAGAAGTCAGATGGGGATCTGATGAGTCGAAAAAGGTGTTCACAATTTTGGAGGGTACAAATTTTATAGTCAGGGCATTTCCCTTGACTTTTGACTGACAGCTAGTCTAGCCATGACATAGGTACCCATAATTAAAGATAGTGTCCATCATCCCGTTATCAGCAGGGACAGATCACTGACAACCAAAAAAAGGAATATGACCACCGCCGCACCACATCTGGTTATACGGACAGGTGAGGAATGGTAAGTACTTCAAGGAAAGAGAGGAAACCGGATCTGGATGGACCAGATACATACAATAAAGGGTGGACTGAGACCGGATCGACGACAGATAGGACACAGATGGCACGCAGCTTGAATGCATGCTTGAGAGAGACTGTAGACGACCTAGGAAAAGTCAACCGGACGTGGATAGACCGGATACGAATCTAAGGAGCTACAGCTTCTTACAATGCACGTTCCTGATCCATTGAAAAGGATATTCGACTGAAGAAGACTCCTGGATCCTGGAATGGAACTTGAAACATTCCCAGTCCACCTTAGATAGTTATAAAAAACTCCACTCCCTCACTTTCCCCCCGATTGTTTCCTCAGAAACACCATCACTCAGAAACAAAAACTGTCCTCGAAAATAAAGTCATGCCGTTGTCTCCCCCCACTATTTCCTCCACTTTAATAGATACTGTCTCTTCTCCATCCTCTATCCCTCCCAGTACCTTAGAACCCTCCTTCACCATAGCCACCCTGGGTTGGACCACCACCACGTTCCCAGATGGGGAACCCATCCAAATTATTTCAGGATCTGACGTGCCCACCTGGCACCGTGCACAGTTCGGCAATGACATCATCACCCCAGTCCCTGCAGTCATCATCCCCACCATTGCAGCCATCCCTCCTCACCTGGTGACCTCCATTGCTGTCCCGCCTTTCGCCCACAACGTCCACAGAGAACTCCCCAATGAAGCCTACCTCAAATCAATGACCAAAAGGCTAACCGACTCTCGACTTTCATTGACAATCTTGTCCCACCTAGACATCGTGTATCCCCTGTACTCCCTCTACCGAAGTTTCCTCCAGTCTCAGCAACTATCCCTCATCACCGAGGACCTCCTTCTTCCTGGCATCACCAACCAGATTGCCTCCCATGTTGGACGACACCTCGAAGATATCCAAGAGGAGCTGAAGGGATTCCTACTGATGATGATGCATCAGTTAGAGATGGGAGAGTTCCTGGTCGACGTAGATCGATACCTGAAAGACCTCGCAGAGTCCAGGGTACCCCGCACCCCATCCACATCTTCCGAACCTTTAACCCTGGCAGAGCTAGCTGCTGTAGAGCGAGCAGAAGCTTACTGGACTGGCAGCGATGAAGCTACCCCTCTTCCTCCATCTCATCCTCGATACCCCGATGCCTGTTACACCTGTCATCACCTCGGGCATCAACAGATTTCCTGCCCAGACTATGAATGCCCCATCTGCCACAACTTCACCCCAGGCCATATCCAGATGTGTTGCCCTTTCGCTGATGCCAACCGACCCCTGCCTTGTTGAGCTCACCGCCCTCGTCACACAGTTCCAGAGGCTCACCATCTAGACATCGCAGAACTGGCCACCCCCCTGGCACTCATTACTCCTGCCCCAGACGTGGCACATTTGGACAGCCTGTTCCTGTCCCTCCGCCCAGAAGATCTGCTGCCCCTACCATATGCCGTCTGATGGAGATGAGGAGTATACTGCAGAAGGAATGGCCAACATGACCGGCTCTCCAGGAGGTGGGCGCTACCTCGATCTTTAGTTCTTCATTGCAGTCTCGGATGTACTAAGGGGGTAATGTTACGACCAGCCCCTTTTTCTTCTTATCGCTTACCTATGCATGGGTGTCAATCCCAATCTGGACGTTCTTTTCTTTTCACTGCTGACTACGATACCCTTACTTATCGTCCAATTTCCATTGCATTCTATGTGATTCCATTGGCTTTGTCAGCAGTTCCATCCCAGCCTATATAAACCCATCTTTCTGTACTAGTATCACTAAGCTAGACCTCCCTTTCATGTACCTCAATACACCAGGTCTTTGCTCCACTCCTCGTCCCTGTTCCTCATCGGGAAACCCCCTTTGCTCTTTGAGACTTCGTAGTGCTCTTGAGGCTACACTGTTCCAAGGGAATCTCTTGTTTACCTCGAGACGATCAATCTCTGAGGCAGCCTTCTCTTTGACATTCGATTGTTGAGATAGAACAAGCAGTAAAGCCTTGTTCACCTGGAACCTTTGTACTTTGTCCTCGTAGAATGCCAAGCCACATTCTCCTTCATCCTAGTAGACCCGCCTCGAAGGGCTGCGCCTATCTTTATCCAAGGTAGTCGTAACAGCCAGAGGATCATTAGCGGAGGGCTTCAGAGAGATCACAGAGGTGATCACAAAGCTCTATCAGGGCATCAGGGTGCTGTGCAAGCACCTTGACGAACAGAATGGGCTGTTAAAGAGGCTGGTGGAGTTGAAAGTGGAGGAGGTGTATGGAGCAATGGGGGTGAGGTTGGATGACAAGGGAGATGAGTGGGATGTGGAGAAGGAGTTGGAGGAGTTGGCATAGGAAGTGGATGAGGCAGAGGGGTTGGGAGTAGAGTAGTTAGTTCGTCCAGCCACCTCTGTACTTAGAAATGGCATGAATGTCAATGGGACAGGCATTGGAGTTATGTGGAGTGAGGTCTGGGCTTATCAGGATAGCAGAGGTGATATTCTTCAATGAGTTTGGAAGCATGTCCGAGCTCTGTGGCTAGTAGCCAGGAGGTTTCTTCATTGGTTCCTTTGTAGGTGGACCACTTGACGAAATACAGCAACTTGCAATTGTGTCTTCTTTGATCTATCTTTGAATTGAGGATTTCGGCAATTTCGAACTCCAGTTCTCCATCAACTTCAATTGGAGGTGGAGGCGGCTGTACTCTGTTAGGGATACTATTGGGAATGGAGGGCTCTAGTTGAAAGACATGGAACACTGGGTGGACGGACTTCATCAACTCTGGAAGACAGAGTGTGAAGGAGAGACTACTGGCCTTGGAGATGATCATGTAGGGTCCCAAGTTCTTTTCTGAGAGCTTCTTGGAGGGGCATGTAGAATGGAAGGATTTGGCCTTAATGAAAACCTGGTCACTGACTTTGAAGTCCAGTGCTGAAGTTTGCTTGGCATCTGTGGATCCTTGGTAACATATCTGAGCAGAGGCTATTTCCTCTCGAAGGAATTCATGGAGGGAGTCAAAGTTGATGGAGTACTCTCTTGCTTGGGCAGAGGTGAGGTCACACTCTGGATATACAGAGATGTTTGGATGGTAGCCCTTGTTGGCAAAGAATGGAGAGACACCTGTGGTTGCATTTGAAGCATTGTTGTATGCAAACTCTGCAAGGGGCAGGAGTTCAGACCAGTTGTCTTGCTGGTAGTTGCAGTAGATCTGAAGGTATTGTTCCAGGGTCTGATTCATGTGTTCAGTTTGACCATTGCCTTCTGGATGATAACTGGAAGTGAAGTGAAGGCAGATGTCGAGGGCTTTACTAAGTGAGCGGAAGAAGTGGGAGATGAACTCTGAACCTCGATTGGAGGTAATGTGGGAGGGAACTCCATGTTTGGAGAAGACATGGAGGAGAAAGAGTTTTGCCAACTCCGGAGAGTTGACCTTGTAGTTCGTCAGGATAAATATGCATTGTTTGGAGAGACAGTCCACAACAATGAGGATGGCAGTGTGTTCAGAGGACAGAGGAAGTTGTTCTATGAAGTCCATGGAGATGGAGTTTCATGGCTTCTTGGGGATGGGGAGTTGTTTCAGGAGCCTGTAGGGCTTGTATCTAGGGACCTTGGCTCAGGCACACATGGTACAAGAGGAGATGTACTCCTTGACAAAGGTCCGGATACCAGGCCAGGTATATTCATGGTGGATGAGTTCTAAAGTACAGTTCTGTCCAAAGTGACTGGAGATTGGATGATCATGTTTGTAGTGGAGAACTTGGAGATGGAGGTCCTTATTGTCAGGGATGTAGATGCGATCGTCCAGATGTAGGAAACTGTTGGTGTCAATGGACCAATGGGGTCCAGGTGTGGACAGATGGACGGAGGCAATGGGGTTGGAGGGTAGTGTGAAGAGAATGTCATTATGGAGGGTTTTGATGTTGAAGGAGGTGCCAGCACAGAGGACAGGCATGGTGAGACTGGTAGCACAGAGTAACGCAGTGAGCTGTTCTTGGGTGAAAATGGGGTGGAAGTTGTGGGGGTTGACTTGGGCATAGTTGCCATCCCCCTCTTTGGGATAGATGTCCCATCATCTAGTCAAAGTGTCCAGCTTTGCTCTGAGGCATCCAGGGTGGAAATGGATGACCATGTTGAATTGGAAGAGAAACTCTGACCAATGGGCTTGTCAGCAGGTCAGGAGTTTGGATGTGGAGAAGTACTCCAAATTCTTGTGGTCAGTGATAATGTCTACCAGAGATCCAGAGCCTTCGAGGTAATGACACCAAGATCGGAATGCTTCATGCATGGCGAGGAGCTCTTTGTCATGGGTGTCATAGTTGAGTGCAGGGGCAGAGAGAATGTGGGAGTAAAAGGCTACCAGCCAGACTTCATTGTCTGGACATCAGAAAGAAAGGATGCCAGCAATGGCATAGTTGGAGATGTCAGTCTCAATGATTAGGGGAGCGTTGGGGTCCCAATGAGTAAGGATCGGAGAAGAGGTGAAGGCATCCTTGAGGTGCTGGAATGTGGAGTGGCAGGAGTTGTCAAAACTCCAGAGAATACCCTTGTGGGTTAGGCAGGTTAAAGGAACGACAATGGCAGAGTAGTCATGGATGAAACACCAGTAGAAATTTGCAAATCCAAGGAATGATTGAATGTCCTTGACTTTATGAGGCTCAGGCCAGTCTTAAATGGCTTTGACTTTCTCCGGAGACATGGTCAGTCCAGTCAGAGAGAGCTGGTACCCAAGGTACTTGACAGAGTCAGTATGGAACTCGCATTTTTCAGGCTTGGTGTAGAGGCCATGTTTATGGAGTTGCCAGAGGACCTCTTAGACATGCTCTTTGTGTGAAGCATGGTCTGGAGAAAATATAAGAATGTTGTCCAGGTAGACTATTATGCAAACATCAAGTAGGTCAGCAAAGATGGTGTTGATAAACTGCTGGAATGCTGCCAGAGCATCTGTGAGGCCGAACAGCATTACAAGCCACTCGTAGGAGCCATAGCATGTGTAGAATGAAGTTTTCCACTTGTCTCCTTTGGTGATGTGAACCAGGTGGTATGCATGCCAGAGAAGTTTTGTGTAGATCTTCACGTGGCTCAGAGTGTCCAGGAGATCGGAGATGCAGGGGAGTGGGTAGTGGTCTTTCTTTGTGATTTTATTGAGTCCTCAGAAGTTGATGCAAAGGTGGAGTGAACCATCCTTCTTGTGGACAAAGAGGACCAGAGTGGCATGGGTGGAGGAAGAAGGGCAGATAAAGCCCATGGAAAGGTGTTTATCGAGAAATGCACAGAGAGAGTCAAGTTTGGAGGGAGAAAGGGAGTAGGTGGTGCTGATCAGAGGGGAGGCACCCTCTTCCAGGTTGATCTTCAGATCATGTTTGCAGTGGGGAGCAAGCTTGAAGGCTTTGCTCTTGCTGAAAACATCTGTGAAATTGTGATATTCCAGAGGGATGCCAGAGAGATTAGCCAGATCACGGGTGATGGAGGTGGAGTGGAGGTCGCTTTCCAGAGGGTGGAGCTGCAGGCTAAACTGCACAGAGCCTTCCAGGCAACAAGCCAACATGAAGGCTGGAGTGCTGATAAGTGCAATTGGCAGGGCCTTGCATTCTGAGGATTGCAGTGTATTGGAGGGAATGGTGTCAGCTTTTGAAGTGGGGTTCAGGGGCTGCGGAGGCGAGCTTGGGGTTGTCAGCACAGGCTGTTCTGGTGATCAGAATGAGATACTGCTTGAGACCCAGTCAATCAACAGATTGTAGTGGGTGAGCCAGTTGTGTTCTAGAACAAGAGAACAGGATCTGCCCAATGGAGTGACATAGCATGTCATCAGAGTGATATTACTGGAGGGAAAACAGACAGAGAGGTCGATGGCTTGGGTAATGGTGGAATTTGTGGTTCTGTCAAACAAACAGAGTTGAAGTGGAGGGACAGAGTACAGGAAAGAGTGTGTTTATTCACAAAAGATGTATCTATAAAACAATTGGAGGATCCGGAGTCTACAAGCATGGGAAAAGAAGGGATTTCATACAAGAGTAAAGAGATGGATGGCATGAGGGATTTGGGGTCAAAAAGGGCAGACGCATTGAGCCATGTGTCCTGAATGACTGCAGAACATGCAGATTTGTTGTCAAAGCAGCACTTTCATTCAGCCACAGTGAGCTTTCCATCCTTTCCAAGCTTGGAGGAAAGGTCCAGCTTCAGAGAAGCGGAAGCTCTGAAGGTGGTGGAGGTGGTGGCTGCCTTCACCTTGGTCTCCTTAGAGTCCTTGGTGGCGCCGGAGTTGGAGGTGGAGGATATGAAGGGTTTGTCAGATGATTTAGATGGGTTGGTGGATGGCTTGGTTTGATGAGTGATTTCGGACCTATGCTCCCAGTAGTGGGCATCGATGAACTGGGTGAGGTAATGGAGTTCAGGGAGAGTTGGAGGCTTTCCAATGTGGGAGACCTCATCCTTTATGCAGTCTGGCAGACTGTTATAGAAGTGGTGCCGGAGGGCACCTTCTCTGTGACCTCGGACTTGTGAGGTGATCCAATTAAACTCAACAACATATTTGTTGATTCGCTGAGTATCTTTCATTGTCAGGTGATCTAGTTGATGCTTCACATCTCCAACAGGGTCATGTGGACCAAAATTGGTTTGTAGCTCCAAGATGAACTCCTTGAAGTCGTCCATCCAGAGCAGGCAGAGTGCAGGATCTTCCATCTGAAGGAGGTCTGGTTCAAACCACTCCGGAGCCATGCCCTTGAGGTACAACTGCATGAATGTGACTTTGGCATGGTTGAAACAGAAGGCCTTTGGGTGGTCTTGGAAGTTCAATTCACACTGGACCAGGAAAACCCGGAGTTTGCATGGGTCTGTTCCATCAAACTGGTCTGGTTCCTGGACCTTGGTGCACTGAAAGGATCTGAAGGAGGATTTGCAGGAGGAACATGCAAGTCCCTGTATGTCATTCATGAGAGCAAGGAGGGAATCGAGGGGTGCATTCTGATTATCTGGATCGGGGACGAAGTCCTGATAATCATCGGAGGGGTTGAAGACATCATCTGTGATGTCCAGATCATTGTTGGAGGAGTCTGAGGGGTCGGAAGGATCTCCAGGTCCATTGAAACCTCTGGGATCACCATCATTGTTGGGAGGAGTCTGGAAGCCTTGTTTTTCATTGTCCTCTGGTAATTCTTCAATGCATGCTCCCAGAGTAGAAGAGTGCACTGGACCTCTCTGAGAGGCAGATGGAGTGCAGTGAGCAGAGAAGCTATGGAACTGGTCTACAAGCTCTGGGCCACGACAGCTGGAGCTAAAGGTGCTGAGAATGTTGTATCATGGTGAGTGGAGTGGATCAGTGATCGCGCGAGAGCAAGATCTAGTAACACGAGAAGACATTGTGAACTCTGAGCAAGTAAGAGTTCAAATATACTGTTAAACTTATGCTGGGGGGGAGCTGTTAAGACCAGATCTCCTCCACTCAAACTCCAGTTGGAGATTGGAGGTCGAAGGAAATCGAATGGCCAGAGATGGCCGGAGGTTTGAAGGGGTGAAGGCTTGGCACAGGACTTGTGTGTTGCACCCTTGCACTGTCACAGCCTTCTTGGTTGGAGACACATGGGAGAAAACCGGAGAAGTTAAGAGGAGTGGTCTAAGGTAATATTCAGGCTAAGGTATCTACATACAGAATCGGAGTATATATAGTCAGAGGAAAGTTGGAGGCTATGTAGATGTATAATATGGAGGTCGGATATCTGAGTGCCAGAGCTGTGCTTTGGGCCAGGAATGAGCTGGAGCTGTGCTACACAGCATTGGAGGGAACAGAGGGGTGAGACTATACTAAATACAGAACAAGAGACATATGTAAGGAAATCAGAGGAATGTCTGGAGGAACAGAGTTGCATATTTGACAGAGGGTGTGCCAGAGGTCAGAGTTGAGTCGGATGGACGGGATATGACAGGAGCAAGTACAACTCCAGAGGAACTCCGAAGGGGCTGGAGTTGCAAGGGTGTGGACAAGACTTGGCTTCACTGTATGTGGTGTGCCCTTACTTGAGTTTGGTAGTCTCGAATTTACAGAGATAGAGATGGAGAATGGAGGTCAGAGGTTGGAGTTGAGTCTTCAAGATTCAAGAGAAATCAGATGGAAGTTAAGTTGATATTTGAACTGAAGTATGTACAGTGCTGAAGGTATGGTATATATACTATGGAGTAGCACCAGATTTGTAACAGAGTCGTAAGGTATGAGTAAGAGACAGAGATCAGGAACCTATGAACTGGAGCTGTGCACTGGTGACCTATGAACTGGCACTGTGCAAGCACAGTGTGGCAAGAGAACAAAGGCAAGGCTAGTACATACAGAGAACAATAGAAAGATACATAAGAGGAACATAAATGGAGAAGGTCTGACAGTAGTACAAAGTGTAGTCAAAGGGAGACAAACTGGAGTTGGTATGGAGATGATGACTGGAGGTGCAGAGTTAGACTTGTATGATTTTTGGGATATGACAAGGAATCAGATTCTTATTTTCCAGCTCTCTCAGAACATCAGTTAGCCATCTACATATATTTGCCCCCACCCACTTTCTTTCTCTTTTTGCAATCTCCTGGGTCAAGAACTACACTCACACCCTTTTCATTAGCTTAGGAGTTCCACTTCGGAGTTTCAAGGAGTTTTACAGCACTTTTGGTGTGGAGGCATATGTTCACCTTCACCTCCCAGGGAGTATCTATTGCTTGTTGCTGCAAGCAAAGGACTGCCATATCGAAGCCCTCCAACTCTTCTTCAAGTCCCCACAGTGTGCCAACATTCCTGTTGTTTACATCTCTTTGTTTGGTGATGTGTTGCCTGCAGCCACAGCAGACCTTCTTGTCAGTGTCCGGACATCTGGATGTTGAACACTATCTTACTGTGCACACTCAGACTCCTGCCCATTTCCCACAATGTCCTTTCAAAAACCTTCCCATGCAATTCCCAGCAAACTAGAATCGCTTTCATGGGACTGTAATACACTATTCTCTCCATCATTAATCTCATTTGTGATGTCAACACTTCACAACTTGCCACTCAAGTCCCTTGTCCTACCAGAGACAACACTCTCCACTGAGTCATGGAGGAAGCTGTTACAATCATTGAACCTTCCATTACTATGGCATCTTGAAGTTGAGCACCAGTGCTCAGTTAACACTCTCTTGAAGTTCCTGCAGTGGCATGCCCACATTCAGTCATTATCCATTCCAACGCACAGTGAACAGGCAAAGGGCAACCAATCACTTGCATGGGTCAATCTTCCTTCACTGATCACTGTTGATGGGCCTCTGGAATATCTCAGGTCCTTCCTGCCTTGTCTTGATGCCCCTAAGTCCATAGTTTCACTTTCAATCCAACTGGGTGTTCAACATGACATTCACCTCATCTTGAAGGTCATGGATTGTATGCAATACCTTTCATGTCTCCAAGAGGGGAAGATATACATATCTCCAAGAGAGGCTACATTCTGCAGCTATCCCTCTGTCTGCATTTTTTGTCTCAAAAGTTGAGTCATGCAAATGCAAAGCCATTTACCTCAGGATATTGGCACTCTTCTATGACAAAGCTGATGAGGATGGGGGAATCATTGTAAGCTTTTGGTTGGTGGATCTTACTAGTGAATCTTACCTCATCTCCTGCATAGAAGCATTGCACCCCATGAATGAGGGTTTTCCCAGAATTGTCAAAGTTAACATTAGTTCAAGGACAGGCATCTTCACAGGCTGAGATTGACAGATTATGTCATGCTTTTGTAAAGGAAGCACACAATGGGGATAACCTCACAATCATTGTATCTAATCTCTAATGCAGTCCCAATGCTTAGCTGTCTCTGAGTGTACAGACAAACATGTATGACATACATAAAGATGTGTGTTATCTGATGATCTCTTGATGCAACCGATCTTGAGCAGCAGGATGTTAAGTCTGTCAAAGAAAACACTGTCTCATGCCCCAATGTCAGTACCCAAGGGCAAGTTATAAAGATGTGCACCCCCATTGGTTGCCTCTGACATCCTTTTGGTTAGGTCCAAGCCCCAGCAGTAAGCATGCTGACTGGTGTTCAATTCTTCTCAAAAAATGGCCCCTCCAAGCCTGGTGTCACCTTTGTTAAGAAACACTAGAAGGGGTTGCATTAGCAAGGGTGAGCCAATGTACTGTGCTCAACACACAGGTTCATCTCTATGTTATCCCCATCACATTGCCCCACATTTGTCCTGATATGAGGTGTGACAATCATGTGATTGAATCGCCAAACACTATTTAAGATCAAAGGTTCCCACATTGTTGTCTTTCTCTTTCCACCATGTACTATGCCACTTATGCCACTTGAACTATGGTTGTAATACCACTTATGCCCTCCCTCTGCTTCCTTTTTAGCTTAGATTAATATAATGATGTTGGGTGTCATATTGAACAAAAAAGTAGATAAAGAATACAATGATGCAGAAAATTCCCATGTCGTCACCATCACCTGGTGATCCCAACAATAACATCATTAAATACTGCTGTTGGTACACCCACATCACATCTTAGCTTAGGCAATTCACCTGAAGATTGATGAGTTAGTGAGTAGCAGTATCATACAAGTCTATTCAATCCAGAGCTATCATAGTACAAGCTGCTGATATTTGGTGAGTACTTCTTCATGCATTTTAAGCTTTCACCCACCCTGTTAAGAGGCTTCATGACAAGTATTCCAGTTTCCCACTGCATGCTGATTGCATGGCAGTAGATTGTCCCCACCATCAGAAAGATACTTAGGTCTGACCTGTACTCATCTGCCCATAGACCTGCCCCAAAATCGCCATATGCCAAGAATGGATCTTGGTAATCCATGGGAATCAGTAGGTTTTTTCTTGCTGCAATGTAAGCTTTCTGTTTGTTGATGGACTGCAGGGTGAAAACAGATTCAATGATTCCTGGTATAAGCTGTTTCCCTGCCTTCCAAAAAATAATGCTGTTAGCTCGTGTTACTCCCCTGGTACCATACCATCTCCCTGCCATGTTGAAGTGAGAGAATATCTTGACTTCAGTGTCATCCTGCATGCTAATACCAGACTTTGCCAGTGACCTCTTTATCTCATCCTCAACCTTTGTGACTCTCATGATATAGCCCAAGCTGGGTTCAACTTTGTCCTCTGTAATCACATGAAGGACACTGATGTCAGATAACACTTCCTCAGCCATTCCAGTGGGGCAGTGTCATATAATACTGTTTACTTTTTTAATGACTTCTGAGGCCTGAGGGTGTTGTAAGATTGCTTTAACTCTGGCAGCAGTGCAAAATGTCATCAGCATCATCTTTTCAAGTTCCTCTAATGTCATAGGTAAGAAATATGACAAACACTTTGTCATGGACACTGATCTAGGTTGTGGTTCAGCTTTGTCTTTTGTAGAGTACCCATGAGCCTCTTGAAAGGAAACATCCACCAACTGTGCAGAGGACTGTAGTGGCATAGGAAGCTGTCAAGGTGCAATGCTGCATGGTGGTTCGGGCACCAGTTGACTGCAGGAAAGATGTCTTCAAGAGATGTCAGATAGCTTCTCATATAATGTTTGTACCAGCATGCATGCTTTTCAGAGGTAACATAGGAAGTTCCTGTATCACCATGGCCAGGAGCATCATACTATGTGCCAACTTTTTCCTTCGCAAGCATTGTTTGCTATCTTCCTTCAAGCCTCCACTGCCCCATATTTTCAACAACACCATGGGTAAGTCAAACTCTATAGAACTTCTCTATTGTTTGGCCTTGAGCTTTTCATGTTCAGGTTTTGAGAGACTCCTTGGTGCCATGTTGGCCACCTGATCATACAGAGGTGAGTTTGAATCTGGTCAATCTCCTGATTCAATAATAACTCGAGTGACATGGTTTTGTGCTGTTTTTTGATATGCATCTGACAATCAGATATAACATCACTTCCTGACATTTCATCATATTTGTGTGGTTCATCAACCTCCATGTGGTGGATATGAGAGGATGCTGGCTTAGGATCTTGCCATGGCATGCCCTTCTCGAGTCTGGTTAGAATCAGTCACCTGCTCACCCAATGACATATCTGCTTACCATTAGTACATTGATTAGGTCTGTTTTTGCAGGCCATTTTTTTGCAAACAGTAGCATTCCTAGTTACCATGTTTCTCTGGTAGTTTCAACAGAACCAGTACATGGATGCGACTGAGAGATGCCATGGTCACCCCTGACATTAACTGTTCTCTAGCATGCTGAATTTCATCCTCTGAAATGGGCTTCTCTGGTGATGCAGTGGATTGGTGGAGTTCTTGGTTCACAGGTTTGTCGATGACAATGAGGCCTCTGAAGTGATACTGAACTACCCCAAGGAAAAGGTTATGCATGCCCTCAACAACCAGGAAGCGGGTAGGGTCCCAGTATGGCAGGTGAAGCAATTTGGACCAGCGCATCCTGGTCTCCTTGAATATCTTATCACATTCCTTTTTCAACCCTGCTTTTCTCCAACACTTGGCAGTGTCAAGATACTCTTCTTGGGGATGGAGTTTCCATGTCTCCCACTTAAAGTTCCCATTTTCAGACTTGGTTAACCAACAGAGACTGCAAAGCCCATGACCTTCCGAGCTGCAGGCAAGTCGAGCACCATGAGTGTGATGGCAGATCATGATAGCTGACCTTCTGGATGTTCCATTGGTTTTGTGAACCATGTTCCATACTGCCAGGAAGGCACAAAGAAGTCAATGAAAGGACAGAGGAAGTGGTTGACTTGGTCTGGTGATGGTTCCCTTGGTCCAGAAATAATCCCTATAACATACAAGTTCTCTGCCTTGTAGCAAAGAGATACCCTTTTGAAGCTCATGGTGTGCTTGGATGGAGAGACAGTGTATTGATGATATCTTCACCCAAAATAAAGTTATGTCAGAAATTAAAGTTTAACATTGCCTTATACCAACCACTGGTACAGTACCCATGGGTAAAGGGGTCAATGGGTCTGAACAAGGCAATCCATACCCATACCCATGAGTACCCATATCCATAATCCATGGTGGATAACCCATACCTGTGCAGATCCCTACATGGCAATGGAACTGATTGACTTTTTTTTACCAGCTGTTTTATTTCCATGGGGGTTAAATCAATGGAGAGACTCCAGGCCAACCAGAGGTCACTTCTTTTGAGCCCATCAAAAAATGGCTTCCCATCAGGTCCTGTAATATCAGTGATTCCTGTCCCATCCTTTATGTCCCAAAGCTGATGTTTGTCATTGAGTCTGGTGCCACACTCCATTATAGCTTCCATCTCTGCTTGGCTCAATAGTCCAGCTAGAAAGTCATTGTAGTCCTGGACCACAAATGGTCTTATTGGTATTATCTCTCTAACCCCCACATCTTCATTACTTTGATGAGGAGCTGTCCACAAGGTTTACTGCTACAGTATTTCATGAAACTGCATCACTCATGATATGTGGTTGTTTTCTTTTTGATGATTGGAAGGTAGGTACAACAACACCTCATGCACATGGCATGTGTTCATGTGGAGGGCTTGAGATAAAAAATTTTGCCCATGAAGCAGATGTCACAGGGAATGAAATCACATCTGGCTTCTGATTTCATGCCAGGGTGGGGATCTGTAGGATCTGCCATGCTACCCAGAGTCATTTGCAGCACAGTATTTAGGAGTTGCAGGGTGATGTTGCTCCAAGAGTGAGACAGATGTCCAAAAAAATGCAGGATTACAGCAATGAGGAGGGTCAGCAGGATGACTGGATTGTGTTAAGACTGGATCTCCTCCGCTCAAACTCCAGTTGGAGATCGGAGGTTGAGGGGATCAAATGGCTGGAGATGGCCGGAGGTCCAGAGGATTGCGTCTGGAGGGGTGATGGCTTGATGCATGACTTGTGTGTCATGTCTCTGCACTGTCACGGCCTTCTTGATCAGAGACACATCGGAGGATCTGGAGTAGGATTGGAAGAGGAGTCTATGATGATATTCAGGCTGGAGCTATCTACATACAGAGTCGAAGTATATATATGGAGGGAAATCAGAGGCTATGTAAATAGGTAAGCTGGAGGTCAGAGAGATCATATGCCAGAGCTGTGCTACATAGCATCAGATGGTACAGAGAGGTGAGACTATACTAAATACAGAACAAGGGAAGTACATAAAGATATCTATGATAAATTCGGAGTTTCAGAGATTAGGAGTTGGTGAGATGTCACCGGAGGTATTAGCAGAGTTGTTCCGGAGGTCAGAGTTGACTCAAATGTACAGAATATGACAGATTGGCATGTCAGAAATTAAGACTGAACTTCATTTCTATAGATCAGATCAGCAACTCGCAACCACTACTCTGCCTGTCCATGCCTCACCTGTATTCATGATGTTGGCCACCATTTCTTTTGCCAGTGTGTCCCCTGCTGTTCTGTCAGCAAGTGTTTTCACAAAACTCATCACAGCTGTAAGCAGTTGCTTCATGTTTCCCTCCACCTCCTGAAAAAGGATCTCATTGCTCTCATACAATTTTTTGTTGAGGTGAGTGACTATATCCAGATGCTTTTGAAGCCACTTCAGTTGACCCTCCAGCTCCACTTGGATCCCCTCTTGCACACCCACCCTGCCCAACTCCTCTACTGCTTGATGTATGTGTTGAGCATGATGGTGCATCTCATGGTCAATCAGGAGCAGTATTGCGAAGGTAGTGTCCTCCCCTTCACTGTGTTCGAGAAACTGAGGTTTACCTCCCCTGAATAAATCAGCATTTGACTGTGCAGGCTGGGACTGGGTAGTGGCCATAGCTGCCTCCAGCTGTCTTGTGTCATGCCTCCATAGGGCATCCTCTTCTAAAGTCATTCTGAAGATTCGCTCTGGTGACTTCTTCTAACTAGCATAAGCACAGTTAGATTGATAGGTCTCTGTTCATGCATCCAGTCACTTATGCTTTTCTCAGGTACAGGTTCTGTTGATGCCAGAGACATTTGCTGAGTTGAGTCAATCTGCAAAGGTTTAGAAGGTAGAAGGCCTGATAGGCCTATATTCATGTGCCAGTCACTTATGTGTTCCTCAGGTACAGGTCCTATTGGCATCAGAGACATTTGCTGATTTAAGTTGGCTTGCAAAGATTCTTAGAAAGCTTCTGCATAATACGATCCTACTTGCCATTGGTTCAGAGTTGGTCTGCAAAGCAACATCAGTTTGGTCACTCCTCTCATGTCTTCCTTGGTGACTTCCTTTCCACTAGGACCACAAGTCATGCAGAAACAGAGTACCATCAAAGATGAGTTATGTTTGGGAGAGATGCTACACATCAGCTTTTGCTCTCATACATGTAGGTCTCTTGTATTGCTTGAGGGTACAGTACTCCACTCATGTGTTTGTTCTCAGTATTTGTTGTACTTTGTACTTTAGGCACAATGCTACTCACCTTCCTTGCATGGTACATTGGGATTCTTTTGTGTAGTATATCTGCCTCCTTTTTGGAGTTCTTGTACTCCGCGCACATTGCTCCTTACCTTTTGTATTTTCTGATGTGAGATGTATGTACATTGTTTTTGCTCAGATGGATGGACATACACACCCTTGTTTCCCTTGTTTCCACTTTAATTCACTCAATTGTCTTTTCAGATAAGGCCACATGCCAATAATGCCTTGAAGCATGGCCTTAAAGTGCCCACACCTGGTGCTGTCAATCCATCAACACCCTCTTTCACAATATGGTGGTACATTGCATTCTCAATCTGCCTCAAATTTTGCAGATTCACTGTTCTGGTTAGAGGCAGATTAAACTGCATTCCATTTGCAAGTGCATGCATCATCACTCCCTCAGAGAGGTACAGACCATGAACTATGAACATTGTGATTCAAGAAAGTCTAATCATATTTTAGGAGCAGCCACCATGTCTCAGGTAGTGGCTTAAGCCTCTCACAAGCATCACTAGCACTTTATTGGCTTTCGCTCTGCTTGGGTTGGCTTTCAATATGGCCATTTGGGTGTACTGTGGAATGGATGCCACCCTGATGCTCTTAGCCCAGGTATATCCCCTGCTTGTGGGATGGTCCAGTCTTATGCTCCAGAGCAGACTTGCTCCTGTGGCACTTGCAAGCCACTTGCAGTTCTCACTAATTCCTTCACTCAGTGGACCACTTGTACTTGTTTGGAAACATATTCAGAATATGGATTTGAACATTAGATACAATCATTCTTGTTGTAAATAGTCTTGCCATGTGGTATTTGCATAGCCACCATCAGTTGCCAAGCACTGTGTAGAATCTAGTGTAAAACATGTTACCCGATCATGTCAGGAAAAAGAAAAGTGCTATTTTCCATGCACATGCTCATGGCCATGTTAAATTAATGTTGTAAATATGTCATGTTTACATAATCCTGCACACATTTGCCTCTCTGAGTCAACATTTGGAGGGTTTGATTAACCAAATGTGTTGCCATCTCAAATTTTATTATTTTATTTGAGATCTTACATATGTATGCCCCAAGAGTTTATTCAACCACCCAAATTCCATCCATTGAGTAATAAGTCTCGAGTTTGTTTGATCAACAATTTTGTTCCTCTCCCAGGTGTAAGTGTAATTAGCTTTACACTTTAATTGGGTTTGACTAATGCTTCAGTCAAGCTTCTTACTTGACCTGTGTAACATGAATAGTGTATTATCACCATGGTCTGCCTGTATTGACAGAGCACAAGGCCTGGTATTTGATTCATAGAATCTTAATAGAAGGATGGTTGTGAGCCACTTCTTTTGCTCTGCATTGGTGAAAAGCAGGATTTTGTCTATCCAATCCTCAGTATTATTGAATTCATTCTCCTCCAAATTATAATAAAATCTGACAGCATCAATATGATAATCATGTTACAGGTGACCTAAACAAGGGCAGGCATAGAACCGTTGGAGCTATGGACTTAACCATGGATGAGAGCAATGGAGCTTGACAATTGCAAGATGTCTACGAGAAGCCTACCTACTAGCAGGGTTCAGCAACAAAGGATGCTACTGAACTAACAGCAGCTGAGAGTACTACCAAGTTAACAGTGGACAAGAAGTCTGCCTACTATTGAGGACAGATGATGAGGACTTTCCTTTGAAGGGTGGTGACAAGGAGACCTCTAGGCAAGGTTGATGATGGAGACTTCCCACTTAAGGGTGGTTCACAGTGATGAAGAGCAAGAGGGTATCAAGGCTATCCTTGGGCCTGTATCAGGAAATGGGAACACCAATGTATTTCAGTGATGGTGAAAGTACAAGGTAGAAAATGGTAAGACTAGACTGAGAAGCATATGTGCAATGACGTGGGTTTATATACATAACAGAGTCTAGGGCAGGCATGGAATGTAAAGGAATATGATGGAAGGAATGGCTGACAAAGCAAGTGGAGCAGAATTGCATAGAATGCAATGGAAGTGGATGATGAGTCAAGGTATCATAGTCAGTGATGAAAAGAAATGAATGTCCAAGTTGGGACTTATACCCATGTGTATGTAAGTGATAAGTTCAAGAAAAAAGTGTAGTCCAGGGTAAATTGTAACAAATCATACATCAAATCTGTTACCCAGATCTTCTATTTCCAACCTTCCATCAAGGGCAACATCCTTCTTGCATACATCAGATTGGTGAATAAATGACCTCACAATCAAATTGATAACATGCAGAAAGCACTGTGTGTGAGTGGCTGATCACCCAAATGCCAGAACTCAGGTTTCTAGCGTGCTAATTATTACACTATTGTTTGTGACATTGTTGCAAGTACACCAATAATCTTTTCAAGTAAGCCATGGGTAAGAATTACAATGTTTCAGGTATACAATACAAAAGTCAGTCAGAGCCTGTTCAAAATGCCTGGATAATCTGAAGTCCTGTACATGACTAGTAACAGTGAGTTTTTAGTGTTCAAACATATCCAATGACTGATTTATTACTGTGGCAACTTCTACAATGTCAAGCAGAAATGAGAGTGGCTTTTCCAGATGCTCTATCTGGGCCAAAAATCCCATATATGCTCTGTGGTTGGGTGATGTTAAACCATCTGTTGTAAAATTAGCTCTTTCCTTGTATTCCTCATAAGTAATGTTAGCTACAGCAGAGTATTGATACCAGATCACTAACACTTAGAATTTTAGCAATTCATTCTTGTGTTTGTTGAAACACAAGATTTATACAGTTTCGGGAAATGGTATGTAGCATTCTGGTCTTCCTGTCTTTATGAACAATAAAAATACCTTATCCGACATAATATTGAAGGGTCTTGCAGGTTTGGCCACCCACATCATGATCTCTGCCCTACACAAATCATCAAACAATGTGATCGAAGCTGTCATTGTACTTAACACACCTTGCTTCAACACAGCTGTGCTGATGGTAACTATAGATAAAATTTCTCTTCCCCTTCCATTCTAATGCACTGATAATTGAGCTGTTGTGTGAGATGCTACCCAAAAGTTTTGTTCACACACCCTCTGCATCCTTTGTACTACTGGCCGCATCAAGGACAGGACATTAGCACCCCAGAAAATCCTAATCTGCTTGCACATGTTTCCAGTCAACCAGGCATTATTTAGATCCAAAGACTGATGGACAATGACTTCACAACCCCATCCACAACATGCAACTCATGAATGACTGAAAAAGGTTGGAAAAAGGCATAGACAGGTGATGTCCAATCTTTTTGTAACTGTTCTGTGCATTTTTCATTAATATACTTCCACATCAGTGTGATTGCTATATACAAACTAACCTCTCCCTCAGGACTTTCAGCTTCAGAAGCAGAACTCTGTTCAAATTCTTCAATAAAAAATGAGTATTGACTACTGTGCTCCCTGCCTATGTGTGATCCACTCAAAGCAGAGATCATTTCATTGGCAGTGTTTACTTTTTTCACCTTTATGCCTGGGGCTGCAGTCATGGTACTATTGTCATCAGGTTTCAGCTGCTGTTTTTTTTGTCATGGTCTGCCATTCCACAGCTGTGAGCATTGTCTTTTCAGTTGCCTTTGAAATTCTCTTTGACAACATAGCATGAGTAGAAACTGAGTCTTGAAAGCTGGTTGTGGATATGAATGAAAAAAAAAAAAATCTTTGTTATGATACATGTGTGGTGGCAGTCAGGCTAGTCTAACTTTAGATACCACTTTATAGTTATTTTTTCACCAATTTCAATCTAAACCCATTCCATGTATATGAGTGTGGGTATTGTAGAGTCAGACCCATATCCATACTTTGCAGAGGTAAGAATATCATGCCTGCATGGATGCCCCATACTCTTGCAGTTGCCTATGTGTGTTTGACTCAGGAAGTCTGCCATTACAAAGCTCTAACAAATGTTTTATAAAGAACTTGAGCATTGCTTATTCAAATATTTCTATGTATGCATGAATAAAATTAACTTCATCCAGGTCATAACCAAATAGAACTAGAGGAAATGGTTACTGTGAAAGCTGCAGAACATTGAGTCACATCATAAGGCTGGCTTAATTGATAACCAGGAAGATAGCACTCCTTTTTTATACTTTGTGAATCAGGAGCCACTACCATCTTAGTGTTATGTTTACCTTGTGTATAGAATGAGCACAGCCTTTCTGGATAGTCCAGGGTCAAGGGTTTGAGGTGAACATGGCAAGGCATTCAATGAGGACAAGGTTCAAGGGTTAAAGGGAAACTGAGGGTCTTTCTGGGTCAGCCTAGTGATCTGAGTCACTAAGGTTCAAGAGCTGCTCATTGATCAGCATTACTTCATAAGTGCAGCAACATCTTAGAGAGCCAATGGTTTGTAGTATTTCAGAGGAAGGGCAAAGAGTGTATATTTTGAAAGGAGGTCTAGATTAGGATTGCAGGATAATACTGTGAGTTTACATAGCACAAGAGTTTAAAACCAGTATGGGAACAGGTTTTCAACTAAGGCAAGTGAGGAGCTTGGAAACCTGTGAAGAGATATCAGATTGACAATCCTGTATCATCTTTCATTCTTTAACACCATTCCTTTTCTGCATCTAATCCTTATGGTATGCTCAAATACATCTGCATTAGATTACGATAGGTACAATCATGTGGAGTAGTATATAAAGGACAAGAATGTAGCTGTCAAAGGGGAGTGTTGCTCTCTTGGTGTTTTCCTCATCATCTATGGCTTGACTATTGAAAGGAGACTAGAGCCTTAAGTGGTTCTGAGTTGTATCACCAATGAGCCTGGTAATGTCTAGCAGAGAGATTAGGATGTTTGAACTTGACTGCAGCCTTCATCCCAGATTTCTTCAGATGGAGGTAGACAGTATTAGCAGAGAGAGGTTGTTTGATGATAGTGATATGGGCTTTGATCACCTTGACAGCATTTTCAGCCTTACCAGAGGTGATAATATATTGGGCATGATAGAGCAAAGAACAACTGTTGAAGTGAAATTTGAATATAGCAGAAGGGCTAACATCAGTTTCCTTGGCAGTTGCTTCCCCTGAGTGGCCAGCATCAAGCAGAGAAAGGATGAAATTTGGTTGAGTTAGAAAGAGGGATCTGACCATGATGGTTATGAAAGTAAAGGGAGATATGAACTTTTTTAAGCTCAGACATGGTATTTGTACACATATTTTTGTTTGTATAAACAAACCAATCCGATTATTATATATATATTATACTAATTATTAATTCAAAAGTGAAAAAACCCTTTTCATGACATTACTGTGTCACATGACCAAGAGACTGATTTGGTAGCCTAGTATACATACTATTTATAACACCATCACAGCTAAGTGAAATTCCTACAGTATTAGGTAGCATATGTCACATACTACATTTGAGGCCAATATGAAAAGTGTTTTTGTGGTCACTGACAAAGCAAATGGAATTGCAAGAAATATAATGGAAGGGTAATTAGTATGCAAGTCAGCAACAAAAAAAAACAACCAAGTAGAGAGTTATATCTGTGTATATGTAAGTAAAACACATGATGAGAGGAAAAAGAGGCCAATTATAACATTAACATTACCCTCTCAGTATGTCCAAGACAACATCAGAAGATCAAAGATAAATGTAATGCCTACCTCTGAGGACCCACTTATATTGGCTATACCTTCAATGGTATACTATTCATCCTTATTAGATGTAAAACACCACAAGAGTACAGATTGTCAAGGGAAAAAGGAAAAGTGGAACAGGTATCTCAAACACACCACATCTGGCATGAAGAGGTTGATTGCCAGTGAAGATACCTGCAGTGCCATGTTGTCTAGATGGTTGATCTCTTGAGCTGTAAGATAATGACAGAGAGCTCAATGACAAAGGAGTGGATTGGCACTGGTGAAAATTGCAGTGCATCTGTGAGTGACCTGGGGAAGTCTGGGGGCAGATGTGGCACATGTAATCACAGTAGTCGATTCATTGGTGACCCAGGTAATGGCATTGGTAACAGGTTTTGTGATTATGAAGGTAAGATGGGAGAAGTGCAGTTTTCCCATGATTTCCGGTCCTTTAAGCTTCCATGTGTTCTACAGTAGCAACTTCAACACAGGTCAAGGGTTCAAATAAGATGGAGGGGGTGCATGTGTTTCTAGATTCAGCCAATTCCCTGAGGTATCGATCAATGTCATCTACAAACTCTTCCATCTCCATCTGATGCACTATTATTAGGAAAAGGCCTCACAGCTCATTTTGAATGTCTTCAAGAAATTGGCCTATGTAAGCAGTGGCAGAGGTGGTGATGCCAGAGGTGGTGGAGTCATTTGCCATGCAGAAGAGGTGTTAGGTCTGTAGGTACCCTCAGTAGAGGAAGTATAGTGGAGACAATATGTCAAGGTGGGAGTCAAAAAGTATTTCAGCCATTAAATCAAGGTTGTTGTCACCAGAAAGTTTCGAATGAAGGTTATGAGCATAGACAGGGATGCTAACAGAATTGACAGAGTGAGAGTGAACTGCTGCAATATTGGGGATGACAGTAATGAGAACAGGAAGAGTCACTATGTTTCTGATATGACTCAGAACCACTTAAGGCTCTAGGCCACTTTCACTAGTCAAGGGAGAAGGAAAATGTGTCAATGCTGTAGATGCTGAGAAAAACACCAAGAAGACAAGACTGCCCTCTGGTGGCTGCATTCTTGTCCTTTATATACTAGTCTACATTTTTGTACCTATTGTAGTTTAATCTAGATGTCCATGAGCATACCATAAGGATCATGTGTGAAGGAAGCATGGTGTGGAAGAATGAAAGATAATACATGTGTCTGGTAAGGGCATAAAATGATGTTAGGGTCATGGGTAATGCATGGAAAACATAGGAATGTTCTGGGAGGGTCTTGAATGCATAGCATGATGTACAATTCAAATGGAATGGGTTTCTATTTAAAATACAAAGTTTCAGATGAACTCTCATGCTTCTGGGCTTCCAAGGTTTCGAGTTTCAAGTTTCCATGGTTTCAGCATGCTTCTGAGTTTCTGCACTTCTGAGTTCCCACAGTTTCTGGCTCCTGAGTTTGAAAGCAGTACTTTCATTGCATCAAACATTCTAAGTGTGGTTGGAAGTGTTGGAAGTGTGTGGAAGTGACTGTAACACTTTTCAAATTGTAAATGGTTCCATGCAGGCACATCAGTGCGTGAGATGACCAGGATGGATTTTCTATCAGAGAACATGGTGATGGTACAGCCAGGGGTGATGACAGTAAACGAGGGTTCTAAAATAGTTGAAGCAAGAGAGGAGGAGAGGAGAAGGTATCTACAAGAGTGAAAGAGATAGAGTGAGACAAAGACAAAGACATAACTTTTATTTTTGAGGGTGTAGTTTTTGTTTTTAAGTAGCAGTTTTTTCTGAGGAAGTGTGTGAGGAAAAGATGGTGTAATCAAGTTTTTATGTGTATCTAAGGTTACTTATGATGACATAGTATTTTCTCTATTTCATACTTTTTCTCATCCTCTACAAGGTTTGATGGCAGTTTTTGGAAATTCTTTCCATGAACAGTGTTTTCATGATAGAAAGATAGGAACAAAGCATGAAATATAGGGTGTATCTTCCATGCATGTGAAAGTTGAGGCTGGTGTGTGATCAGAGATATGACCTTTGTTATCATGAAAGACCCTTTGTATTTAGATATGAATTTCAGGTTGGGGATGATGTCACAAAGGTTTTTGGCTTTAAGCCAAACTTTGTGTTATTTGAAGAATGGGATGAAGGATCATTTGTTTTCCAACACCATTATTTGGCAGGTGAGTTTATGGGCAGGAAGAACTTCATTCCTCATTGTGCCAAAGGATTTTTGTCAGAGGTCAATGGCAGAAAGATTTGAATCATGAAGGATCATAGGTAGGACACAGAATTCATAGCCCAGTAACAGAGTGGAGTTAGTAGTTATGCATGAATTTAGCATGGGTGATCTGGTCTGCTCAGAAACCAGGCTTTGCACAACAGAAGATATGGAGATACCTCTTGACTTTTTGATTGACATGTTCAGTTTTCCTGTTGGATTGTATGTGGTAAGTAATGAAGAAGGATAGGTCATCCTCTCCTAACACACACAACCCATCACCCCCATGCCTTGTTCCCCACCTCATGCCTTTCCCTACTCATCTCCAGACCCCCATTCTCTGCTCTTTTCTTTTCTGTCTTTCTCTTTTTCCCTTTTGGTCCTGTTCTTCAATTTGTGCCTTCCAGTTCTCTTGCATACCCCTTCATACATGTACATGTGTGCTCTCAACCTTTCACTAGCCTACATACTTACACACTTAATCACCTACTTACATAACCCAAACTCCCACACATAATTCCCCCCCCCATACTCACCACAGTCACATCATAGCCTACTCTCTGAGCACCTGACCATTGCCCAACCAATGATGGAAACTGCACTAGTGACTGTGAGAGACCAAAGCCACCCCCTCACACTCACCCCTTAAACAGGATTTGAGCCAATACCATCAAACCCCATGCATGCATTTACCTTAGACAGTACAATACACTCCCAGCATGTACCACCTACCATGAGGCGCCACCCCAATGGGCAAAAAATGAGGATTTAGAAAACAAAAAAAAGGATAGGTCATAATTTAAGAGGAAACCTAGCTCTTCAGCAAATAATAAGCTAAACTGTGAGCCTTAGTTGAAAGTTATCTTGTTGAAAAATAAAGGAATACTTTGTGGAAAAAAGAGGATTGCTATGCCCTCTATAGTGATCATTTTCCTTGTGGAGCAAATAATTACCCCCTTATTAAGGCTGGGATCAATAGGAAATTGGACCCAAAGGAGGAGGGGACATTGGTGATCAGATCAGATCAGATCTGCTGGAATGTACAGGTATAGAATGATTGTATCAGAGTGAGCAGGGATATTGTTATGATCAGCCCCTTTTTCTTCTAATCATGTGTCTCTTACATACACATGGGTATAAGTCTCAATATGAATGTTGTTTTCTTTTCATTGCTGACTATGATACCATGACTCCTCATCCATTTTCATCACATTCTATATGATTCCACTTGCTCTGTTAGCAACTCCATCCTACCTACCCTGAACTCTGTGTACATCTATATAAACCTCATTGTCCTATGTCTGTATTTCCCAAGCTAGACCTCCTCTTCATGTACCTCAATACACTGGGTCTTTGCTCCATTCCTCATCCTAGTCCTTAGTCTCTTGTAGGGAATCTCTTACCTTTTTGAGACTTTTTAGCACTCTCAAGGCTATGCTGTTCTTGGGAACCTCCTACCACAATCATTGAGATAGAGCAAGCAGAAAGCCTTGTTCTCCTAGAACCCTCACACCTCATCTTTATAGAATAGCTTGCCCCATCTTTCTTTATCACTTCTCTAGACCCTCTTTAGAGGCTACACCTACCCTCTGCCCAAGGTAGTCATAACAGATATCATGGAATGAGTGTTTATCTTTTTATATTGGCAAATGACACAGATTTTGACATATTTTGAAATGAACTGGGTCAATCCAGGTCACTATAATTCAGCAGAAATGGGTTGTCAGTTTTCTAAGTAGACAGGATGTTCAATAGTATCATGCATGGTCATGGCAATGAGTGAGGATGTTGTGTCACAGGTTATTGAAGGGAGAAATATAGATTCATCCTTTGTAAGACAAGGCTTAATCAGTGCAAGACCAATCAGAGAGGCAAGAGTGGAATGCAGGGGGGAATTCTTCTTGTAGTGTCTGGAGGGCTTAAAGAACTAGGGAATTCAAGGTGGAGGACAAAGTGAGATTTCCAACCAGTGAAGAGTTGATGAGATTGATGAAGAGAATGTCAGGAAGAAGGGTTGTTCCTTTGTTGTCTTCTTCATTGATTACAAGGTCAGGCCAGCAGAATATGGCATTGGGAGCTGCAAGCTGTGATCCAAGGACATGAACCATTTTCAGGTCAAAGATGGCAAGGTCAAAAAGCCAGTGAAGTTGCCAGCAGTTCATGTTCTGAGATTGATGAAAGTATGTCAGCTTCATGTGGTCTGTGAAGGCTTGAATCAGGAAGGGGGAGCCTAAGAGGTCATGCCATTTAAAATCAGTAACATGAGACAGGTACAAATCTTTCAACTCATTGAGGGTTTCAGAGATCATCCAGGTCTACTTAGACCAGCTGATTAGTTACCTTAAGTAAGGGCAATCTGAGGATGATGTTTTATTATCCACAGTCCATGACAGAGCAGATAATCTTCTTGACAATCCCCTCAATGTTGACAAAAAGTGTGGTTGAGAAGACCACCTTGCCTTTTTCATTCATGGACATGTTGAGGTTACACACCATAAACAGCCTGTCAAGGCAGGAGGTAGGATGTTTGTTTTTGAAAATAAAGCCCCATTCAATGCAGTTAATATCTGCACCACTATCAAACAGGGCATGAGTTTTGACAGCTTTCAGTGTGTAAGGGTATTATGAGTTAAATGGGAATCTGCATATATTTCATCATATGAGATATGTTTACAGGGGCACACACTGGGTAAAAGGTGGCTGGTGTCAAAGTACAAAATCTTTAAAGCAAAAGGTGGTCATTTTCCTGATCACTTTCTCATCATCATCATTCTCACATTCTTTTAATGTGAAAAGGTTCCTTAGGATTCTTCTTTTTTATCATGACAGAAAGTTTTGATATTTTGTACATGGGGCTTTAATTGGAGATATATCAGGGCTTTCTGCAATGAAAGCAGAGTCCTTTATTTCTGCTGTTTTCTTTTTCTTTTGCAGTAAGTTTCTGGAAGTGGGCAGAGACAGTGTCAATGTCCATTGCATCAGGATCAAAGGATTTTTTCAAGGACATGGGGATTTGATACATGAAGGGAGAGTTGGTTCTACCATTGTGTGTTTTGGTGATGCGGGTTGCTCTCTCCCATTGCTTCTGAAAAGAGATCACACATTTCTACCCTCATTCAATGATTTCAGGGACTTCCTCCATAGAGAAAATTCAGAAGTGGAGGAAAGCCATGATGGCCAATTGATAGAATGAGATTAGAACACTGTTAGTGGCCAAAATTCTCAAGTTATAAGCTTGGAACTCAGCATTAAAGTCGAAAATGCTCAAAGTTCACCATTCTTTCTTGTCCTTGGATGTGCAAGTGGATGGCAACCACACAAGGGTATCAGCAGCTTTGTCCTCTCTAACAACAGACTTCTTGAACTTTTCCAGGACATTGGACCACTTGCCAAAGGTTTCATTGATTATGGCCTTCCTTTAAAAGGTCTTGGCCCAGACCTTGGCTAATCCAAGAGGTATATATGAGAGAGCAAAGGCAACCTTTCAATTATTAGTCTTAAAGGTTTCAGCGTTTACAAGAAGGTATGCATGGTGTTAAGATTTGGTTGTCTTCCACTCTAACTCCAGTTGAAGATCAGAGGATCAAAGGGGGTTTCATCACTCCAGAGTAAAGCTATGTTGAAGATGACCAGAAGCTCCAGAGATGCATGTCAGAGGGATAAATGCTTGATGCAGAACTCATGTATTGTGCCCTTGCACTGTCATGGCCTGCATTGGTGAAGATACATCTCAACCACAGCTATTCTTCAACAACAATATGATCCAGAACTCCGACATACCTTGGAGCTTCTTGAGAATTGGGCAATTGACCCCACCTATGTTGCTTGTAAAACTGCTCTGTCCCTAGAATGCCCCAATTTCCCTGATGACCAGTGGGTCAATATTGTCAAGGGACAGGCTATAGACCTTACCAAGGTCCTTGGAGCACACTACTTCATGAATGCTGGCACCAAGCAATCTTATGACATTGGCAACCTCTTTCAAATCTCTATTTGAATGCTTAGATGCTCCAAGGCAATGCAAATACATGAAGATTGGATTGCATTCAGAAAAACCATCCAAGCAACCACATTGAAGAGAGATTGACTGACCTAGACTGCTATACAACTCTCAATAGGAAACTAGCAGGTTAGTAACACAAAGAAAATGAAGACACAATATGTTTTTTGTCAGTGACAGTATGTAACTGTGTCTTCAGATGAAAACCAGGGTAGAACAGAGAGATCACTGGTCAAAATGCAGCATAAAACAGAGGAGAGAAAACCTATCCCAAGGAGCAGTAT
>JBBPTO010000399.1:0-31757 GCA_038094155.1 Pulveroboletus cf. aberrans
TTCCTATCCATATATGATAGAGATCTATACAGGTACAAACAGTCCTGTAAAGTATTTAGGGAGAGCTCCCTCATGGTCACTCTCCAGTTAGACTTTTATCTAACTCAGACAGACAAGTCAAGTCCCCTCCTTCTCTGTCTTATCCTAAGACCCTCTACCTTGTGATACTCCATTTACCCTTGGTGAGTTCTTCCACCAAGGTCCATAACCTTTCCTCTCCCTATCAGTCCATTGACTGGTAGGACCATCCACTACCTTGGAGGATGAGATAAAGAGATCTTTGCATCTCTTTAACAACTAAGCCACTTCTACTTAGATGTAACCTCAAAGAAATTCTGCTCATACTCTGATGTATGTTCAATCTGCCAAAACAATGAGTCATGGATAAATGATTAAAAATTTGTTGCCATACCAAGTCACATAGAAGCCCCAGGATAAGGAGCAGTTCCTCAAAATTATTGCCCAACTTAATCTCATCTGACACAGCCACTTCTCTGGCACCTGCAACATCTGCCTTGTAGGTAAAGAACCTCCAATCCTCACCATTGGTGATACAGCCTCTCATGGCAGGTAGGCTAAAGAAATCCACAGAAATCTGATCATACTGAAATCAAAAACTTACTGGTACTCCTTGCAGAAGGCAGCCACTAACAAGGTGACTTGTGCAACAGCTTTCATTAAGTCACCCCATTTTGCTTCAAAAATAACAAATCTGGTATTTGAAACTGGAGGGTGATAATTTATCATTCCCAATACAGCATTCCTAAGCATGAACCCTTTAAAGCCATAATATTTAATCATCAACAATAGAATCACTGTAAAACGTACTGCTGAATCCATGGCTACCTTGAGCTACAAGGAAATTGACTTCACCACTGCAAAATTGGCCTTGAAGGTCTGTTCTTGATATGGGAAACTCAGAAATAATACTGATCTGGGAGTTCTGGAAGTGCATGACAGCAGCAAGACACAGTAAAATGATAGTGACAAGCAGAGAGGCTTCAGCCTCTTCCTAATGCCACAGTTGGTATGGATGAGTAAGTAACATGAGCTCACCTACCTCTCTGGAGATGTGGTTGCAAATCAATTCAAGGGATTTCCTTGTAGCGTCATTGGATATGGGTTCACCCTCTGTCTCCGAGTCAATGCGGTGGCCAAGAGCCTCTATCTCTGTGCATTTCTCAGCTCGGAAAATCAAACCCCTAAGCTGCCTGACACCAATGCAAACCAAATCATTATGGCTAGCTCCAGACAAAGGAGTATGCTGTGTGTGCAAACGGCAGGGGGGTTGTGTGTACTGGGTCACTTACCCTGAAAGCCCGCCCTAGCTTTCTGAGATCAGTGAGCACATTGTTGAATGCAGAGTACAGCTCCGGGGATAACTGAGATTCAGCCCTCTCCAGTTGAATTTTGAAATCAGCAGCTATTTCACGTGCATCCAGCATTGACATTTCTCACTTCCCATTGATGCTGGACTCGATCATGATGGGCCAGTGGCCATGCAGTTGAAGCCCAGTAAGGAGCAAGCTGTATTCACAATGTTGAGGCCTAAGATGAAGTCCTCGTATCTGAAGATGGGGGTGGAAGAATGCCAGTGGGGTGAGCCGGGGTCGGGAAATGTATCCAAGAAGGTGTCTGAAGGGGAACCGCATGCTCGTACAGATTCTGTCCGTGATGCCTTGATGTAGGTCAGACAGAGGTGCCGTGGCGCCACAAGTTCATGTGACGGATGAAGGTGACGTGACGCAGCCCCCTTGGCGCACACCGAAAGATTCCACTTTGCTTTGTCTCCTATATCTGAATCGTCTTTCACGATGGCGAGTACGGCAGGACATGTCATCAAGTGTAAAGCGGCGGTTTGCTGGGGTGCTGGCGAAGAACTCAAAGTCGAGGCAATCGAGGTCGCCCCCCCTAGGACACATGAGGTGCGGGTCCACATCCTTCATACCGGTACGTGGCAACGACAACCTGTGCGGTATGCAGCCGATATCGTCACACCCTGTCAGGTATATGCCACACCGATGAGTACACTCGCAGTGGCAAGGACCCTGAGGTACGTAAAGTGAGATCTGGGGACAGGTCCGCCCTGATCGATCCCTTTATCGCAGGGTTTGTTCCCTGTGATCCTTGGTCACGAGGGCGGAGGGGTCGTGCGTTACTACGTGCCGTCAGCTGCGGCCCATCTCATTTCAAACAGGTGGAATCGGTGGGCGAAGGTGTCACCAATGTCACGCCCGTACGTATTTCACTATATCTGATGTCTTATCTCCGTCGTATAATCAAAGGGCGATCATGTCATTCCCCTGTATACCGCTGGCGAGTCGCATTTCCCTAGGTGTTGTGGCACCTTCTGACACGCATTCCAGAATGCCGCGAATGCAAGTTTTGCAAGAGTGGAAAGACGAATCTCTGTGGAAAAGGTACTTCAGAGGATACTATTGAATGTTAGCTACACACTCATACCGGTGTGCTCAGTGCGAACAACCCAGGGAAAGGGTCTCATGCCAGATAGTACCAGCCGGTTCACTTGTAGAGGCCAACAAGTTTACCACTTTGTGAACCGTCTCTGATTTGAGCACTATCCAGGAACTCACCATCTGAACTTTCTAGATGGGTACGTCCACGTTCTCGCAGTACACGGTCGTTGCGGACGTCTCCGTGGTTGCGGTCAACAAGGCTGCGCCACTGGAGAAAGTCTGTCTCCTCGGGTGTGGTATCACGACTGCCTGGGGTGCAGTCGTGAAGCAACAAGGAATCAGTATGTCATCTGTTTCGCCGTTCATCTGGTTTCTGTACGTGCTTTCAGAGGGTTCCAACGTTGCCGTCTTTGGGTGCGGCGCCATCGGCCTCGGTGTTATCTCCACGGCCGCTACCGTCGGTGCTTCCCGCATCATTGCCATCGATACCAACTCTGGGAAAAGGGAGTGGGCCTTCAAGATGGGCGCCACCGAGTTCGTGAATCCCACTGAACTCCCCGGAGGGAAACGGGTCCAGGACTACTTGGTAGAGATTACGGATGGTGGATTGGATTTTACCTTTGATGCAACGGGGAACGTACACGTCATGAGGGCGGCGTTAGAAGCTTGCCACAAGGGATGGGGTGTATCCACCGTCATTGGTGTCGCAGCTGCGGGCCAGGAGATCTCCACGAGACCGTAAGTACCAGTTTCAGATCTTTGGCCGTCGGAGCCTAAGGGGTCATCCAGATTCCAATTGGTAACTGGTCGTACTTGGCGGGGCACGGCGTTTGGTGGAGTGAAGGGCCGCACGGAGTTGCCTGGCCTTGTTGAAGGTATATCCAATTACACTCGTTTCATTCAGTTTTCCCAACGGCGATTATCAGACTATCTGCAAGGAAAGCTCAAGGTCGATGAATATGTCACTCACCACCGCACGTTTGGAGAGATCAATGAAGGGTTCCACGACATGCATGTATGTCCTTTCTGCAGAATTTTTCTTGACCTCTTGTTCACATTGTTTAGGGGGGGAATTGCATTCGCTGTGTCGTCGATATGTCTTGAACCAGTGTCAATAGTACAACCAAAGTACCCAAGTGGTTGTATCCTTAGATCGTCGTCGAGTTGTCTGTCGGTCTGTACTAAGTTGCGACATCTCACCATGCGGCATAAATATGAAGACCTACGATATCAGCGTTACAGCCGTAAATTACGCACACCAGGTATCCTCCTCCCTGTCACAGCGGCCCAGAGCACGATCAATGCAGCTCCAACCTCCCTTCGCCTAGTTCCCATCTTTTGCCAGATGGTCCTCAGGACCCCACGCACTACCATTACAAACGAGATGTCTAAGGAAAGTCTCCTCACTATGATCAACAGTGGAGACCTATCCTGGCCACCTCTCAGGAAAAAAAGAATGAGGCGCTGCAAGAAAGAGAGTTTCTGAAGCAGTGGTTTCAAAACAGGCGTCCACGAACCCATGTCGTCAACGTCCCATTCGAAAATCTGAGACAGATCGTGTGTCCGTAGGACTGCCGCGACCGGAAGAACCTCGCGAGGGAATAGACGCAGCACTTTGAGCCTGCGGTTGTGGATGCGTCGCAAGGGACGACTCGAGGGTGTCGATGCGTTCCGTGAGGGCAGCGAGATGCGCCTGCATACTCTCTATTGCATGCTCTAGTGAAGTTGATACCGCCCGGGAGGAAGGCCTTGGTACCCCGATCGTTGTGTTGTGCCGCGAAGATATAGGGGGACCCTTGTAAGGGACGTCGACAGATTGAACGTGGGATACGGGGTCTCGAGAAGTCGAGGTACTTGCATGCGAAGGTGAGGGAGTGTATGTAGAAGAAGCAGGCATGGATGTGGTTGTTTGTGGATCTGCAAAAGCAGATGGCATCTCGAAATTAGGAACGGGTTGCTTTGGAGGGACACATCCGGCGAGGTGGGGGCGAGGAAAAGGAAGATGTACTCATAAGAGGTGTCTTGTACCGCAAGGAATATGAGACGGATGATAGAGGTCGTGGCAGCTGAGGCCGCAGGTGGGAGATCGCGGCTCACATCACCCGCTTCATCGGTAAAGCTCGCATCATCAACGGCCCGAACGTGCGGGTGGGTTGACGGAGACTGGAGACCATGAGGTCCATAAAGTGGGGGTATAGGAGAATGGTCATCGGAGGCCGTCGAAGTTGAAGATGATAAGGCCCTCGACCCCGTTCTGGTCAGTGTGTCTTCGAACGCGAACTCAGAACACCACTCAAAATAATTCGTCAGCTACTTACAGCTAGCGACGAGGTTTTCCGGGTCCCCTCCGAACGACCGCAATTCGTCTATGAGATTGCTTGCAGCCGTCTTATCTGAATACTTGCTCAAAACCTTGAGCCATGTCAAGTTAAGATACGATGGAATGGGAAGGGGACGTGCCGGATACCTTTAACAAAGCATCAACATAAAGCCATTTTGCTTCATATCGGTCTAAATCTCGATGTTTCGTCCAAGAATCCCTTTGGGGGATGTGACACCGTTAATACGCCTTTCGAAGACGATTAGAGAGCTGGCGCACCATTTTGCTCGCCCTAGCATGTCAAATATACCCGGACGAGAAGTCATTTGAATGAATGACCACGCGCGAAGCTTGCTAAACGAGACACGAACCTGTACATGGTTAGCTTCTCCTCACAACCAGTTTGTGGTTACGGCACAGACGACACAAACTCGCGACACCCCATTCGAATTTCGGAAGTGGATCCGGGAGCTACCAATATGCGTGACAAGATATGCGTGACACATGATGTCACACCCATTATGAGGTTCCCTTGTAATAGTACTACTTGGACTGGCAAGGCATATCAGAGAAACCGTACACGTATTACAGTAAATGCGCAACGGCAACGTGTCGTCATCCACAGGCCGGATTTCCGACCCGTGCAAGTTGAAACGCCCAGTGTGGCTAAAGCTTGAAGGTTCATGGGGAAAACCTGACACCTGAGGCCTGAGGAGCGTTAACGGGATGCATTGGAGCGAGTAAATTGAGTGCGCCAACATTGCATCATGACATTCCCGCAGACCACTTGTATTTGAGTGACCCGGGTATCCTCTCTTCTTGCTTGCTTACAACTTTTCCTTGGATTGAACCTCTTAGTACATCAAGGTTTCCATGTACCCAGACCATCAGCTCACCTCTCCACACTAGTTTCCCCCACGCTTTTCCATGAGTACTCTCATGTTTGAGACGCGTCTTGGTAACCTGCCAATAGCAATTTTTGATCCCCTTCTCGGTCCATCTAATTTGGTAAACCTTTTGTCCGACACCGTCGCTGGGATACCGGGAGAGGACCTGGTAGAGGTTCGCAGGTGTGGTCCGAAGCGATGGAGGGAGGGGGGAAGGGAGTAATTTGAGGAAAGCACGAGCCGCTGCTTGATTCATTGCCGAAGCAGACTTGGCGCACCCGAGACAGAGTCGCCCGCTGAGTTTCCCACGATGCGATGATCATGTCATTACCAACCTCGCGGAGAGCACTCAAGGTTCTCCTTCAAACCAGACGCGTAGCAACAGATGCTTGTGGAATACCGCTGAAGCCGACTTGGTCTCTCAGAGAACTCATCTCGTCCTACCCTTCCCCAGCTCTTTCCCCTGCAACCTTTCGGCGTCTCCATGACCTCGCTGCTCTTATCCCCCCTGCTCAGGGCACACGTCAATACGATATCACAAAGAGGGAGTTGGATGAACTCATCAAACTCGTAGAAGCCATCAAACTTGTCGACATAGACCTTTCGACAGATCCTTACATCCCAGATGGCCGCGTTTGGGCAGAGAACGTTGGGATCCCTCTGACAAAGGAGTCATTTGACAAGGAGATACGGGGGAACAGACTACTTCAGTATGCAAATCGGACGCTGGATGGCATGTATGTCGTGGAAACTGATCGGGAGAGATGACAAGCTGCGGTGGGTTCATTTTTCAAGGGTAACCGTCCATTGGAACAGACACCGGTACTACAGATTGAGCAACATATCATTTACACGTCTGACCATCATGAACTCGTCAGTTTAATGTGACCACCTGTCGACCCGAAACCGTTGGCTCCCCGATCAGTTTCGTCAAGGCTCTTTCCCACAGTTAGCATGTCGTATAACGATATGCTCGGGAAGGACCAACCTCGACTTCCAAAACATCCGGAGTGTATATTTTCTCAAGGATCAGTTGAGCAATACGATCACCCTCTTGCACTGAATTGACCGCTCAGTAACCTCCGTACCACCTGAATGCTCAAGAATTTACCCTTAAAATCCTGATCGGAAAGGTTGAAGAGCAGAATGAAGACCGTGCCACGATAGTCTGCGTCAATGACACCAGCGCCGGTATCGATCATAAATTTGGAGGCTACAGGGCTCCCATCATATGCAGGCTCAGACAAAACTCATCGACACTTACCGAGGCCACTCCGTGGCGCGACCCGTCCGTATGTACCAACTGGAACAGCGATAGAAAGTTGGGTATCAATGAGTGCCTTTCCGTGAGCCGGAATGGTTTTCTCCTCGGCACTTTCACGTAGTTCAGCGTTACATTTTCGGAGACGGTGGGGATGCAAAACCTGTAGAGGTCATACCCGGCCGCGAGAGGTGAGCCTCGCGTGGGTAGCTTGCCCTTGTCTGAGAGCCTTTTGACTAAAAGCTGCGAGGGAGGTTCTTGGTGTGCTTGTTGTTCCGGGTCGGACATTCTCCGCTTCTTAGGTTGTGGTTGCACGTCGAGCGCCATGGTGTATTGCTGGTGACGCGTGACGCGAAGTATTTATTGTCAGAAGTCGGACCTCGAAAAGCGTGTCAACTCCGACCCATACCATAAAGACGAATACTCCTGTCTTTGTCTCTTGGATGGATCTGTCTCAGCAAGAACTCCCGCTGACCACTTATTTCACTAGGGCTGTCCCGCACAAGAAGGACAGGGATTTCTTGACGGCTCCCCGCCCTTCGAAACGGAGGAAGAGTAATGTGCGGCCTTCAGCAGTGAACCCATCAAGCAGCGCTCCTGGCCAGTCCAAACCACGGATGGCAACTCGGCAGCTGCCCACTCCAGCCACTTCTACTCGAAGGCGCACGTACAGTGGACGCCCTAAAGAATTTCTGCGTGGGGAGGCATCAACTGGCGTTTTTGCAGAACAGAGCCCGACTCTCTTCAACGAGACGAACATTGCACAACTGGAAGTTGGCCCCACTCCCTCTAAGTTACCTCAGTCATCACGCATGGGCGTAAAGGATGCTTTTTCTGGACCATATATTCCTCTTGCAACACCATCCACTGGTCGACGAAAATTGTTTTCCAAGTCAGATGAAGACTCTTCGAGATCGCCTTACCTAGCCACTCCCGACGGAATATTGCTCCAGCAACCATCACTCTCTGTCCGTCCAGCTACAGGTCCTCCATGTTCTCCCGCTGGTTCCGTCGGCTCGGATCCCTTCATTGCTCGTGAGAAAAACACGTTCGTCATTCCACGTGAGGGTGCGTTTGCGCTGTCCAAGCAACAACTCGCCCAGTCAGAGACATTGAATGGTGGTCAACCATCTTCCGGTCATGTTATACCCATGATTCCCGTTCCATCTTCTCAGAGCCAATACCTTGTTCATCCCGATGCTACACCTAAACGCAAACGATGCTATCAGCTTGTTGAGCATGTCATTTCTTCTCAAACCCAGGAAGAAGCAGAATTAACATTTCCAACGTCTCGTAAGCCCACTGTCACAAACCATCTGTTTGCGGGCGCCTTTCCTGGAAAGTGAGTTTCAACCAGTACATCATAGCACGAAAATATTCATGCCTCCGTCTTAGTTGCAGCGATCGAGATAGTGAACGCATTTGCACACGCGGCTCCACTAGATCGTATAGCTTCGCAACGAAGAGTGCAGCACACGAACCTTCATCTAATTCCTCTAGTCCCTCGCTGCCCAGACGACCGGCGCCTTCTTACCGCTCCCCTAGTTGCAAAACCAGGTCCCTCCAAGGAGCCACGCGGCAAGTTTCGATCGAGAATATCCCACCTCTACATATAGAGGACTCCCTGACGGAATCTGAATCCGACGCAAATGTCCCTCAGGTGAGATGAAGGACAAATGCTCTATCCTTGATCTCTATTCATGATAAATGGGACAGATCCCGTATCTCCCTCGCGATCCAGGAACTCCGACCAGCCATGGAGACCACCTTCCCTTTACGGAAGACGATTCAGCAACAGAGGCAGAGTCAGACACAGAGATCTTCCGTTGCGCAGCCGAGATCAGCAAGAAACATCGCAACAATTATCGTTCCTCAGTGTCGAGGAGAAATACTCCTGCCCCGATCATTTCACCGCTCGTCTCTCCGGCCAAGTCACGGATGGCCACTATGCTCCCAATCGTTGGTCTTAAGCGGCTCTCTATACCGGCAAGCGCCAAGTCGACCGTCCCAGGATCAAGAACATCTGATCCCTTTACAGCAGAAGAATGCGGGACACTTCCAGAATCTTTGCCGTCGGTTGTGCGGGAATTCGTTCGTATGTTCGCTGGGGACGAAAGCTATCCTGCAGACTTTCCAGAGTCCTTACGAATATGAGTCATCGAGTATATGTACAGATTGCAATTGCGACGGTTGCTCGCAAATGCTAACTACAATGACCGGCCTGCGGGCGTCATTGCGAAACAAACCGTGAACCAGGGGCCACTTCGACCTCTCGTATAGTCTGAGCATTCTTGTCCGTCTTCTCCAACCCCATACTGTCTGCAGCATCCTCGGAAATCCGCAGTGTCAATTCTGAGTCATCACCTCGAGAGGTCAGAGCATTTGTTGCTGCCATTCTGGTTGCACTCGCACTCTGCTCTGCCATCACTTGCGCCATTTTATCATCCTCCGCGACCCGGTCTCCAAAGACTTCCCCAAGCTCCTCGAGCGTCTTGTGTGCCGTCTCGGGGTAGATAAACCAGACCACCAGAAACGAGAGGAAGCAAAAGCCAACCAGAAGGAAGTAGTAACCCGCGTTCATGACCTGAAACAGCGGGGGTGTAATAAACGCGATGATGAAGTTGAAGAGCCAGTTGGTGCTCGTGCTTAGTGACATGCCCTTGGCGCGCGCGCGGAGAGGAAAGATTTCAGCGCCAAGGAGCCAGGGACCGGGTCCCCATGTCGCCCCAAAGAAGAAAAGATACAAGCAAACGCCGAAAAAGAGACCGTCTGCGACGGGGATGCGGGTGGGTCCTTCGGGGAGGCTGTTGGAATGATACTGGAGAGCGCCGACGATGGAGAGGGATCCCGCCAGCACGATGCTGCCGATGAGGAGGATGTTGCGGCGACCCCAGTGGTCGATGAGGAACATCGCAGGAATGGTACCGGAACAGTATACGAGGGAGCAAGCCCCGGCGTAAAGGAGGGAACGGGAGATACTAAACCCTGCGCGGGTCAGGTTGGATGGTAAGAAATAGAGGATGGCATTAATGCCGTTAAGCTGGGCGAACATTTGGCAGGTAATTCCGACGATGGAACGGCGAGTATATTGCCAAAAGAGCTGACGCCAGGTAGCTTCGCCCATTTTCTGCTCATAGTCAACGGCCGCAGCGATTTCGACATATGTCGCGACGGCGTGTGGGCTTCTTGTATCGCCAGCCGCATGAAGATCTGCTAGGACCTGCAAGCCTTCTTGCTCGAAGCCATTGGCCACAAGCCACCTCGGTGTCTCCGGAAGGATGAACGTCCATGCTACGAGGATAGTTGCAAGCGCAGCTTGCACTACATACGGGCCTCTCCAGGAGATCTCGGAAGGGATTGCAAAAAAGAAACCATAACCGACCCAGGCCGAGACCGCATACCCAAGATTCAAGCAGATGTACTCGATGCAAACGAAGAGACCGCGAGCATGGCCGGGGGCGATCTCGCACTGCAAGACTGGAACTGTCATGGAAAGGATGCCAACACCAATTCCTTGGATCGATCGACCGGCAATCAAAGTTGCAAGGTTGGGTGCGAAGATTTGGATGAAAGCGGCGATGAGATACATGATTGCACCGAGACGGACTGACATCCGTCGACCCATGACGTCGCAGATGTAGGCTGCCAAGAAAGACGCGAAGAATGCGGTGATGTTCAAGCATGAAACAGTGATGGCTGCATAATAATCGTGAATACTGAAGGGTGTGACGGAGGTGACAAGAGGACGAACCTTGAACCCAGGGGTCGACACCCGTGTCGCCTGCCTGGACTTGGGCGAGCGTTACCGTCCTCCCGAACATGCGGTGGATAAACGATGGTTGAACCTGAACCGCCGCGATGATCCCTTGACCGTAGCCGAACATTGCATCGCCCAGCGACGCGAGAGCAGAGGACATGTACAGGAGTGGTCGTCCGACCATCCATCTTGGATAACGAGCGGTGTATACTCGCGGGCGCAAGCGGTCAGTGAGCGTCATAATGTTTCAAGGGAGAGTGAGTTGTAGAGAGAGGAAACGGGTGACTTAGAGTACAATTACGAAGCACAAAGTTATTTATGTGGTTTGGAGAGGGGATGTTCATGTTCCGAGACTTACCTGGCCCGAATTCGAACTGGGCTGCCCGGTGAACGAATCTGGCGAATGCAATGTCCACGGCGGCCACGACGCTGTACATGTTTCGCTACATTAGCCTGAGTTAGTTGGATTGCTGCCTCGAAAGGCTCGGAGGAGTCCTTTTTCCGTGCCATTCTCGCTTGTGGGATTAGTGCGTACTGATTGGGCACCAGTCATTTGATCACTGGCAAGTGGCGTCAGCGGAATCCGGAGAGTTGTGCTCCTTCCGTTTTCAAACAATAGTCTTACCAGTACTCCGAGGCACACATAGATCGTAGTTCTTATCGCACTCCATATTGCGTAGCATGACTGGCCGCCTTCAGCACAAAGTCGGTCTTGACCTATAGTTCATCCCCATCATGCGCTGATCCCCAGATTTCATTCAGTCCGCACTCGTCACCGGGGCTGGTTCGTGAGTTCCAAGTTTTGTACGCTCTTATCGACACGGGCAGACGATCGATCCGACCAGCGGTATCGGGCTTGAGACATCCCTCCTCTTCGCACAAGAGGGCGCGAACGTCTTATTAACCGACATCAACCTACCAGCGGCCGAAAAGGGAGTAGCATTGATCAACCAGAGATTTCCGAATGTAAAAGCATTGGCCGTCAAGGTTGATGTGGCCAAAGAACAAGAAATAAAGCGCGCTGTCGACCATGCTGTCCAAGAATTCGGCAGGCTCGACATCATGGTACGAGCTGATCTAGAACATCTCGTGGAGGCCCATCCCTCACCCACCTCCATCTTTGCAGTTCAACAATGCTGGTGAGTTGGAGTATATCAGTGACATCTAGGTATATCTCTGAGTCAAATACAGGAATCATGCACCCAGACGACGACAACGCCCTCAACACTGAAGAGCGGATCTGGGACCTCACCATGTCAATCAACGTGAAAGGTGTCTGGTGGGGATGTAAGTATGCAATCCAAGCGATGCGTCAAAACCCTGTGGACGAGTTAAAATGTCTTCGTGCGGGGGGAAGTATCATCAACACGGCGAGCTTCGTAGCCATCATGGGAGCTGCTACCCCCCAACTAGCATGTGAGTGTTCCAAGACACCCCGCAGCCATTACTAGACCACTTTTTTTTATTCGCAGACACTGCATCGAAGGTGCAGCTGTCTGAGGATTGACCTCCCATTGATCTTAATTCCACTTCCAGGGAGCTGTGCTTGCGATGACTCGTGAGCTTGCGATGGTGCATGCCAGAGAGGGAATCCGCCTAAACTCTCTCTGTCCGTAAGTCCTATTACCTTTACTACTGTTATGTCTCCCAACATTACCCTCAGCGGTCCCTTAAAGACACGTGAGTAGTCGTCGTCTTTCGCGTGAACAGGCAACCTTACTTGGCATCGATATCTCAAGCACTTCTCATGAATTTCTTGAATACCGAAGAGAAAAGGAGCCGCCGTCTTGTTCACCTCCCCATGGGTCGCTTTGGCGAAGCAGTCGAACAGGCGAAAGCCGCCCTCTTCCGTATGTACCGTTGGATTCGATCAAGTGTCGTTTTTGAGTTTTCTGTATCATCAGTGGCGAGTGATGATAGTAGCTATATAACAGTCCGTCACTATGGTTTTCCTATCATACGAACGAGCATGACTCACAAGGACCGACAGGGTACAGATTTCAAGGTGGATGGGGGTCTATCGTCGTGTTATGTTACTCCACTCGGGGAGTCAGCTCTCCCTCCCCCAGCCAGTTTGGTTTAATGGTAGCATGCAAGTTCAGCAATCGTTGAAGATTGACTATGGGGATGGAAAGTTATATCACATACGCTCCGTAAAGAGGATGTCACTATCATGCTGCTAGATTGTTCTGTTGCAGTATATACTAGGTTATCTCTGTACCCTTTTTTGTCTTTGGCCGCTTGCCAGTGTCTTGTTCCGCCGAATACAATAGAAAAAAAAATACCAAATGGACAGTGATTTCAGTCTTCGCGCGTGGAAAGCCTACTCCTTGTCAAATGCCAGGGAAGTCAGATTGACACGACATAGCTCTAATAGCCATCGCAATCAACTCCGGAGGTTCTGAGTTGTACCAGCTCGAGATGGTAGTAAGTTACTAAGTAAACGTTCGATCGACATGCAACCTATATGTAGATAAAGGAGTCTGAATCTGCCAGTGAAGCTCCCCTATGGGCGGCTAAAGAGAGCTAACTCCGACAACAGAAAATATAAGGTTGGAAGCGAAAATAAGCCGGAGAGAAACCAAAGAATGAATCGGAGCCATAGGAAAATGGTGATAGTCATACATACGGGAACGGTGAGGGTTAACGTGAACCAATTCCACAAATCCACGTAAAATCACGTCTATGCATTGCGATGCGTCGCAAGTCCTGGATTCCACAAAAGGTGTCAATGTTGATCGGCCCATTAGATTGCCTTTTTCTCCGTGACCCTGCGCTTTTCCCCTTGCTCTCGGCGGAACTTTGCGATCTCCTTTCCAACGCTGTTCTTGATCTGCTTTTGCAGCATAGGACGATAACCAAGCTTGAATAGTAACTCCAGGTGGACGAAGAAGGGGGCGAGTACAAAAGCTTCACAAACGTTTAAGTAGCCAGTCCCTCGCACAAAATGTGGCACCTACCTCCAACGATATTATCGAGCAAGGCCGGGGAGCGACCCTCTGCAACCCCATGACCAATAAACTGAGCTATCCAGGAAACAACCTGAACAATGACCGCGTTCCGGATTCCGTCAGGGCGATCTGCATAGGCTGTTGCTGTCAGTAGGGACGAGACCAACTGTGGCGCATAAAGGATCTAGTTAAGGATTTGATCAGCCGGTCACACTTTGGAGAGTACGTGGGGCATACTGCTGCTACAGGATCGAGAAGGGCGTAGTAAGCGAAATAGAACGCCGTGACAAGTGCAGATGTGTTCAGGTCAAAGACAAGGTAATCGCTGAAGACGTATTTGGCAGAGGGAAGAAAGGGAGGTGGCGGTATGAGGGTGCAGAGTACCAGGGCACTCCTGGGTGGTCACGTGGCGGTGATACATTAACAATGAAGCATGTTTAAAGAAGGGAAAGAAAGGGACGTTACCAGAGAAGGGCTGGGACACCGAGGATGTGGATGGCCACATTCACGGGATGAGTGTGGTAGGAACCATAGAAAGCGAGCTAAGAAACCGCACGCGATTGATCACCCGACACGGAAAGCACACAAAGCGACGCACTTGCTTTCGGATGTCAAGCAGGGAGGACATGGTGGTGAAGTTCGTCCTAATTGCATCCGCAGGCGACGTGGCCTCGCGGAGGAAGTGACCGGCGGCCGTATGATAATCAGGTGACAGATGCCAAAGAGTTCAATATCTACGACGCAGATGGCTGTTGCTGAAGCGCTGACGTCCCGGCAAACATACGAACTTTTTTCAGCATTCCCGCTGGCCAGACCAGATCATATTTAATTAAGACGGACAGAGTCGCATTGCCGCACTGCCTTTCTAGCCACTGGCACGTGATCTATATCTGCTGTGCGTTAGACGTGTGCAGTTTGTTCAATACGCCATGGTTCGCTCTACCATCATAGTCCGCGCTGCCGATGCTTTACCACTTGCAGCCAGTGTTGACGACGAACAGGTATATACTTTGTTTATCATGTACGATTCTTGCGAGCGACTCGTTCCTAGACAGAGCAAACGTTGCAAGAACACAAACAGCAAGCAAAATTGATATTCAGGCGTATCACGCCCAACTCCGAACCGCGATGTTCCATTGAAAGTGGCCAGTACACACTTCAGTGAGCTCCCCTTTCCTCTTCAATAATGGGCGGACCTGATCGCTGGTCCCAGCTACCTTCTTGCAGACAATGTTGTATTCCTGGCTATCGCGGACAAGTCATATCCTCGGAAATTGGTTTTCTCGTACCTCGAGGAACTTTCCAAAGAATTCTCCTTGTCGTATGGCTCGAAGGTGGAGTCTGTACGGAAGCCATATGCCTTTGTTGGTTTTGGTGCGGACCAGCAGCTCAGCTATTTCAAGCCACTCGTTCACCAGTTTCTAAAGACACATTCATGTCAAAGACTGCGCGATTATATCGAGATACCAGGGCTGCTAGCGCTGCGGGGGGCTCGAACTTGGACAAGCTTAACGACGAATTACAGGATGTCACGCGGATAATGACCAAGAATATGGAGGAACTCCTATGGCGAGGAGATTCGCTGGATAGTATGACCTTTACATGTCCATCTACGTCATGGATTTAACGTATAACCCCTTTCACAGAAATGTCGCACCTTTCTTCGTCGCTCCGCTCAGAGTCGGAGAAGTATCGTAAAGCAGCAAGGAACATCAACATTCAGGCCATGATACGACAATATGCTCCATTCGGTGCCGTGGCTTTATTGTTTATCATCCTCCTGTGGTGGCGCTTTTCATGAAGTCGTTGTAAGCCGGCACTGTTCAACCTGGACGTCATACATACAGTTCGGTTAATCTATGCGGTCTCTGATACACGAGTTCGATAGAACTGTTCCAATATCTCGTGATCAATCTCAAGCACGCGCGCCTTGACGTCTTCCAATGTTTTGCGCAGATGCTCGAGCATTGCAAGGGTTACATGCGAACACCCCGCTGGACCCGTCTCGAGAAAAGGGCTACTCATAAACCACTGGGGTCCCGGGGCTGCGGAACGTCCGAGTGACGCGTCTCAGATGAAAGATGTGGGCGCACTGATGGATTCTTAGATTCCACTGAACGTAACCGACGGCGCTTTTGGTGAAAACAGTTCCCCAACGTATGTCGATATTTGACCAACATCCCTGGACCCGAAGTCGAGGGCTTACCATATCAATCGTGACACTTCCAGTTCTCGTGGTGTGACCAGTCCGTCGAATGGAAGGCTCTCCACGTCCAATCCGTTGACACGACGCGACGGATAGCGTTGCCCCGTCTTGCGCAGGTTAAGGGCCAAATTGGCGCTGGGTAAATAATGTACCATCGTTCTCATTCCATTTGATCAGACCGTGGATCGCCTCGAGAAATGGGGCCCGTCTTCATTCTCTGCGTGGTAGGCAAAAGCAACACGTTGCCCTGGTCGATATTGGCAGCTGATATCCCACCATTTGTGGAGAGGAAGACCGTCGATGATGGCTTTTATCTGGAACTTCTACGTGTCGTAGCTTCTGACAATGGAGCAGACTGATTGTTGACTATTCTGAGGCTCAATTGGACCGCGGTTGGAAACAACCCTTGGTCGTACTCAGAAGGAAATGATCGCCTCCATTTCCGAGGACCTGCCTTGCACTGACAACCCTTCGCAACATTTGATCCTATTCCAATTCGAGAGCGTACAGATGGGTTGCCCACATCGATCTGTCAGGGCTATGCGATGATGGGCTCGATATGGATGGTGGCACGAGGCGTCGTTAACGAGATTATCCATTTCCCAGCATGATGGTGGGAGAACAAAAGGGCCCCAAGTTGGTCGCTTCATTTATTGCAGTCTTCTTTCCCCCTCTTGCCGTCCCTCCAATTCATCATTCATCATGAGCACCGTAGGAGGGTTCGATATGCCCCAGCCTTTCTCCCCGCCTTCTGGGGGGCAGATCCAGCCGGGTGCCATCACTTATACCACCTCCACGGGCCCTGATGGACAAATAATCTACCATCCATTCAGGCAAGTCTCCAGCACACATCGATCTTCCGAGCCAACTCACCAAGTTATGAGTAGGGCTGTTCCCGCGCGGTGAGATATGATAGACGCTGTTCTAGACTATCGTTTGACGTTCGATAGCTACCAAACACCCCAAGGAGTGGTTCACGGCATCCAGTGGGTTCCGGCCGAGGCCACGCAGATCCTCCCTGCAGGCGCTACTCCAGCGAATGCGGTAAACTGCACTGTGTAACTCCCTTTCCTTCTAACTGATGTCATGTGTAGGAATTCGCGGCTTCGTGGAACCGTGGTTACCTCTCCCGAGAGGACGAGAGTGCTCTTGAGAAATGGTAACCTCCACCCCTTGAAACGATTCGGGTTTCATCTCACCCTCAGCAGGCAGAAATCTGAAGAGAAACGTAGAAAGAAGGAAGAAAAAGATTCGATAAGGCGGCTCTCGAAACAATTCGATAAAGATATGCAGGAGGTCGAACTCCGTGCAGCACGCGACAGAGAAATTCAAACCAGAGAGCGCCGCCGCAGTTTCTACGGAGATGCTCCTCCCGCAGGATATGGTGGCCCTGGATCTGTGGCATATGGTGCTTATACCCACAGCCCTAGTAACCAAAGCGTGGACCTCGATCGCAAGTTCACCGAGCTCGAGATCGAAAGGGACGTAAAGTTCGCCGGCCGTCAGAGAAAGTATTCGACTAGTGGAGGGGATCGCGCCTCTGTTTACGGTCCCCCGCCAAGCGGTGTCTACTCGTCACCGGTGGCGACTTACCAGAATCCCCCTGGTTATACTGGATCTGCCGGCGGTCCATACAATCGTGCTCCGAGTCCTAACCCGTATCGTCAAGCATCCACGTACACCACTTCTCCCAATCCACGGTCTCAGGAAATGTCTTCTTACCCGGGCGGTCCAGATCCAATTGCAAGGGCAGCTTCACCTTATGCCCGATCTGACCCCATCGCAAGGGCGGCCTCACCATATGGTCGTCCTCCTACCGAACCAATCGCAAGGGCAGCATCGCCTTACGGTCGCCCTCCTACCGAACCAATCGCAAGAGCAGCTTCGCCTTATGGTCGTCCTCCAACGGAACCGATCGCAAGGGCAGCTTCACCTTATGGTCGCCCTCCCCCTGTGGAACCAATCGCTAGGGCAACTTCTCCATACGGGCAGAGCCAGCCCCCTTACTACGCTGCTCGTGCGCCATCCCCAATCCCTCCCTCGAGACCACCCCAACGCTCTACTTCTCCTTTCCCTCGAGCCCCTTCTCCATACGTTCCTTCTCAACCCCTTGGTGTCTACTCTACTGGGTTGGAAGGGCCTCTATCCCGCTCTCGTGCACCATCACCAATGCCAGGCCCTCCCTCTGCATTCCCCGCATCTCCTCGCGTGCCTATCTCTGTCGTGGGCGGAGACCAACAGCTCCCTGCACCGGAGGCCTTCTCGCGTCCTGCCAACGCAGCCCAGTCGTACACCCCATTCAACGCCATGAAGATCCAAGAAATGGAACAGTTCTACGACCAGATTCCCAGGATGCCGTTGGTTCTAGAGACCCACGACGTCTACCACCAAGATTGGATCCGATTCATGAACGTACGTGTCTTGTCTGTATGATGGCATGGCAGGACTCGTCTCACATTCGGTTGGATCCCCTCCCAGGATCTCGCTCTGGCGTGGGCTGGAAAGATGCCGATCCCAGAATTCGCGCGGGGACCGCCCCCCAAGCGATCCACACTCGTCGCCGATCTGATCGACCTCTGGAACTCGAGCTTCTTCCTCACGCGTCGTGTCGAGGTCGTCTTGTACAAGGGTCGCGAGCGCCGCTCGGGCGCGAACGCGGGCGCCATAGACTACAACTTACCCGGCTTAGCGCCCGACTCTTCCTCAGACTCGTCCTCGTTGAGCTCGGACTCGGATTCCGACGATGACCGATACGCGGGGTACGGTCGCGGTGTCGACCTAACGGAGTCTAGGAGGCGACGCAGGGAGAAGAAAGAAGAGAAGAGGAGGCGCAAGAGGGAGAAAAGGCTCCGAAAGAAGGCCAAGGAGCTCGAAAAGACGTACTCCCTCTATCTGACGTACGTGCACCCCCGAGATGTGTCTGGTACTACTCCGCTCGGTTACTACGCCTAATGTGAAGATTCCACAAACTGTCACGATTTCTAGGTTAGAGTCGAAGCTGTTTCAGGTAACGAGAAAATACGTTGCAGGTCCGCGTCCCAAGTTGTGTTCGTGTAAAACCACGTATATGTACAATTCAATGAAAACGAAGACATCCGTACTCTATGTACGTCGTATGTGACGTCGTTCATAGTCCACGAGCATTATCCGAACATATACAAAGATAAATTACGCCGTTACCAACCACCACGTCCCCGACCCCTTCCGTGGTGCGGGCCGCCCCCACCGCGTCCGTACCCGTTGGAGGGACCATAACCACCGTAACCCGGACCACCATAGCCGCCGCCGCTACCACCACCACCACCACCACCACCATACCCCCCGCGCCCGTGTGGCTGCCCATGGCTCGACGGGCCATATCCGCCTCTGGGTCCCCCACGATGTGGCGCACCCCGCGACGGTCCTTGAGGCCCACCATAGCTCTGCATCGACGGCGGAGGTGGCGGGGGCCTCCCGTTCCATCCATGCCCACCGAATCCTTGCTGAGCCGGAGGCGGGTACGACCGTCCCCCGGGTGGCCCGTACGAGGACGGTGGTGGCGGTCCGTGCCCGTATCCGTTGGCGCTGCCGTAGCTACTCGGAGGCGGAGGCCCGTTTCCGTATGGACCGCGGGGGGGAGGGCCCCCTCGCCCGCTGCCACCGCCGCGATCTGGGGCCCCGCGGCCTCCACGTCCGCCGCGTCGCGAGCGGGGATCCAGGTCCTCTGCGGTGAGCTGCTGTGAAGGTTTGCGCACGCCGGGCAACAGCATCGATCGGTGAGGGACGAGCTGCTTCGGAAAGTAGTAAAAGACCGATAACGACCGGTCATTCTTGATGTTGGGCAGATCTATCGCTGTCAATGGAGAGTAGAAGGTCGATCCTGGGATGCAGTCAGGATTCGGGAGCGCACAACCACTAATGCCCTTGGAATCTTTTACGGGCATTTGTATTGGCTGCTGAATGTGAGATCAGATAATTACTCTTTGACGAAGACGTGAGACGTTATTGACCTGCTTGTCTTTCCGTTTTCCATAGAGGCTTTCAAAGAATGGATACAGCCTATGTTCGTCCGACACATACATCACACTGCTTCCCCAGCTATTCCTCCTCTTCTCGTCTTCCGAAAGTAACAAATTTCCCTCTGACATGGCATCCAAGAGCCGTTTTTCATCAATAAAGGGAAGCAGAGCAACACCCTGCCATAGCATTTTCTTTCCGTTCATGTCGACCTGGAAAGACTCCGGATAAAAATCGATTATAGGCGAAGCGGGTTCAGTCATGAGGGTGTGGAAGACGGTAGGGATATGCTTTTTAGAGGCAGGTGGGAACACCCCCATGAGTTGTTCATAGGGCTTAAACGGTTGACCAAGTATGAAACTGATCTTCATCTCTTTGAGATCCTCGAAGTCCGAGGCAAAAGGAGCAAAATGATAAGGATAATACCACTGCCAGGATGGTGTCTTGCGAAAATTACATCAATATTCTTGTGGAGATTGATATCGTTGCTCACCCCTTGATAGTAGTAGTGCAACACCCATGCCATACCCTCAACGTAGTATCGGGTTATCCTGACAAGATGTCAGCCGATGTCTGAAGACCAGAGATGGTAACAGACTTTTTCCTGAATTCAGAGTCGTTGGTTGCGACGCCAAACTTCTGCTGGTAGTAACGTTCCTTGTAACCTGGTTCATACAACCTAGAATCATACGAGTGTTGGTGTTCCCTCGAGGTGGAGCGAAATCATGGACAACGCATCATACCTGACGTTATCTACTTGCTCGACAGATCCGTCGGCTCGGACGACCATGGCATAAGAAGATTCCTCCTCCCCCGCTGGGTTTTCTTCCTCGCCGACAACGACGTCTTCCTCGATGTCGATTTGTGCATCTTCCATCTCAACAGTCGCTGCACTTCGTTTTCGGCCCGAAGAAACGGATAGCATAGACTCATCCAGCGACTGCGTACGTGTCGGAGTGGCTGTGACGGGGATATCTACATTTCCAAGACCGGGAACGTCGAAGTCCGAGGCAGAATCTGAAGCATCGGGTTCAGCTCCCTGCGCTTTTGCCGCCGTGGCGGAAGATGCACTGGTTTTTACTGGAACCAGCCCCGCCAATTCAGCTTTCAGAACTTCTGCTGCACTCATGTTCGCCAGCCTAATCGCTGCGCGATTCGCGACTACGTCCCGGTTGCTGCCTCCCAATGCCTGGGTAGCGGCCGGCATGCTGGACTTCGACTGAGCCGTTGACGGTGCACCAAGGCCTATCGAGTCTGCCTTTGCCGCAAAGTCATTCTGAACCGGTCCATTGATGCCGAGAGCAGGGGAAGGACCAGATGCACTACGGATGTCGGAAGGACCATTACCATTTTTATGGTTGCCGTCAATACGCCGTCGCTTGGATTCATGGTCTTGCCGGTTCTCGGCTAGGGTGGTGGTCAGCCTTGTGCACCAAATCGAACTCTTTCCAAGGAAACAAGTCGGGGAAGAAAGCAGCCACACCCACCCTGTTGTCTCTTCCTGAAGATATCGTCTTCTCTCCTTGCCAATCCCTCGAGGATAATCTCTGCTCTCTCGAGCACCAGCCTGCCGTGATCGGTCAAGTACCCGCCCATCCTGGGCAACTCCGTTTTCCAGATGTTCAATAGTGTGTCGATCGCGCCTTCTCTGATGTCCAAACTAGGGAGATGTGGCAAGAAGTCATTGCCGACGAAGAAAATTAACAACACCCAATCATCAATCGCTTGTTCGAAGTTGAAAGAAAAGGGTGCTCGCTGGACATAAAGGTCGGTTTCAAGGTATTCTCGCAGAATGGAAACATCGAGGAATATAAATGGTTTTTTCTCAGGAGGGGTATGTTTTGGTTTTTCGACGAGAGTATTTGGTTTGGGTCCAGGACATTGTGCAGCGTAATGCCCCTCTTCACCACAAATTCGACAAGCCGAGGATTTGTCCTGAGCGAAGACGTCTTCCCGCAACACACGAAAATATGGTTCGTGAGTTGCGAGTGCGAGCATAATGAGATCAGCGTCCTGAGAGTAGTTAAATAGGGAAATGTGGAACAAGAGGAATAAAACTGCGAGCTTACGAGGCCGTAGATAACGTGCTTTGTGTTGGGATCATGACCTTGGTTCGCACGCTGCCTCCGGATGAAATCCATGATCTTATGCTCTCCTTCTCCTGGAACGCTCGCGTCTGATATAACGACTTGGAGCTGCAGGGGAACAGATCAAGTAACAGCTAATGAGGATAATAATAGAACGTGCATCTTTCCATCCTGGGTCATGATTCATCTTTTCGACGACCCAGTATCTTAATGAGGCTGCGAGCAGGTCCATGAATGGGGTACCAGGGGTGATGGCGTTCGAATCCCATGCTTCCTTGTGCTTTTCATCGTCACTGATGACTTTACCCATTGCTAGATTGAACGGCACACGTAAGACCTGTGTGACAGAACACGGGGCAAGACGCACCCTCCCACTCGGCAATTGCCAACTTGCGGGCTTCGGCCTTGTCCCTTGCTTCTTGAGCAGACCTGAAACGGCGCGAGCGTTGCTGGTTCATCTTTGCACGGGGTGCTACACCATCTAGAATGCAGAGAGAAATGATTAAAATATGGAGGAGAAGACGGATATGGACACACCGATTGCCATGAAGAGCAGTTTACGTGGTCTAATCATGTTCACGATGCGGTTCGTGTACTTGAACACTTCGGCCATCATTTCTTCTTCTGTCTCAGGTGGCGGCTAGTAAAGGGCGGTCAGCAAACCAGTGGTTCAGAGCACGAAAGGTGGACATGCCTTGCCCTCCGGGTGGGTACACGGATGCACCTAGAGGAGTATGAGTTATACAAGAAACGTTAAAGGAGTTGAGACGCACGATACCGTTCATGTCGAGGTAAAGGTTGTCGAATTCGATTCCATTTGGGTTTGGGGTGGTAATATCGAGGGGGAGCTTGATCGGCTCGCCGAGGGCATCTGGGACCTGGACTTCCTCCTCTTCCTGCACAGAGGTCACTAGGAGGGACTGAGAAGGTTCTGCAGAAAAGGCGCCGCAAAGACGCACCGATCTTTGGGTACTTTTTACTAAGCCAGCGGAACAATGCCGGAACACCCTGAAGAAATGCGTGAAAGAGAGAGGCGACAGGACGAGGTTGGACGCACCATCGCTTTTCGTCGTCGTGGGGCGCGGCAAAGACGCTCTGTCGGCACGGTCACGGAGGGAGCAAATTACATCATGCATTCTCACGGGTGATGTAAATGACTCGATCATCTCAACTGCAAGTGCTCCGCTCATCAGAGAGGGTCTCAGCGCACGACAATGTCGATCACGACGGAGACGATCACCGCTCCGATCACCACTTCCCTCAAACTCACCACGCCTCCGCGGGAGATCTCCTCACCAACTCAACCCGACCCTACCCCTGGCCAGCCTGGCCCACCAAAGTCTCAAAAACAAATGACCAAGGCTGAGCGCCGCGAGCAGCAGGAGGCACAGCGGGCTGCAAAGGCCACAGCCAAATCCAAAGCCGCCCAGCCTACTTCCTCCAAGCCCCTACCCACCCACAAACAGAGCCCCAGTGTCAGTGGCAAAGGTTTCGCTCCCCCTTCAGCCGGTACTCCCAAGAAGTCAGGAAAAGAGCCCGTCACCAAGGCCGGAAAGGGCGAACCAAGGGAGTCGCTACATCTCGGCGCCCAGCTTGACGAAACATCCCGTGACTTGCGCATATTCTCGCACTTTGGTGCCCCCAAACCCCCTGCGATCACCAAGGGCGATATCCACCCCGTAGTCATACGACTCGGTCTGCAATTCTCAGAGTTCAAGATCACCGGCGCAAATGCCAGGTGCATCGCCATGTTGACCGCTTTCAAAACTGTGTGTGATTGTCTCGGCCGCCGATCCTTTCATGTCGCTGATCAGATTGCTAGGTCATTCAAGACTACCTGACGCCTCGCAATAACACGCTCTCCCGTCATCTCATGACACATCTGTCACCTCAAATCTCCCATCTCGTATCAGCCAGACCGATGTCAGTCTCAATGGGCAATGCCATCCGGCAACTCAAGCTCGAGATCAGTGGTTCAGACATTGACTTGCCCGAACAGGACGTTAGTCTCATCTCCTGCGTCTTTATCACCGACATTTCCTGACCGCCTGTAGGCCAAAGACGCGTTGTGCGACACAATTGATAATTACGTCCGCGATCGGATCCTTCTCGCTGATCAAGTTATCCAAGAGACAGCTGGGAAAAAGATCAAGGACGACGACGTCATCCTCACATATGCACGGTCTGTTTACTTCTGCGGGCCTAGTCTAGTGCACATATTTACCCTCATTGCAGGTCGTCGGTGGTCGAGAAAGTATTGCTGCATGCGTGGGCATCCGGCAGGCGATTTTCCGTCATTGTCGTCGATTCCAGACCTATGTTGGAAGGTGCATTATCTCTTCAATTTTCGAGACCGGAGGGATGATTCACGTGTACTGTTCTTTCAGGCAAAGCTCTGCTGCGATCACTAACTGCGGCGTCGATTCCGTGTACATATCTTCTCCTGCCATCGCTGCCGTCCGTCCTGCCGCACACGACCACATTGTTTGTTGGTGCCCACTCGCTTCACGCGAACGGCGCCGTTTATTCACGGGCTGGAACGGCGATGGTCGCCATGATGGCCAAGTCAAGAAATATCCCCGTTGTCGTTTGCTGCGAAACATACAAGTTTGCGGAAAGCATCCGCTGGGATGGGGTAAGCAAGAACGAGCTAGGTGAGCACGTGGCAAGATCGATGGCCGAGGTGTGCTGAGTGTGTACAGCGCCGACTCCATTTCCACCGTCCTCGAGATCGGACAGCTCGAAGAGTCGACCGAACCTGTCGATATTGAGTCCGCTGTACGATTTGACACCGCCAGCGTGTATCACGGCTGTTGTGACGGAAGTGGGCATTATCCCACCGAGTTCGATATCATCGATTCCAGGAGCGCTGGGAAGGGCCGCGATTGGGGCATGATGTGTATTTATTTACTTAGACGACGCACGTTTACATGTCACGTGAGAGTGACCCCCCTTGGAGAGGTCGTGATACCGAGTTGCCCCTCAGCCGTGCTTGCGCCCGTCGTCGCCGCCCACGAAGCAAAGCCGTCTTTGATGTCCCCCGTCGCCGTTAAACCCGCCACCGACACGTCCCCTGCCACCCCCGCAGCCGACGTCCCCGCAAAGATCAGCGCCTACTACTCCCTCGTCTTTCCGAACATCACCTTCTACCTCCAGACCCTCACCGTCACCATCGGCAGGAGGTGTCTTCCTCCCTCCCCCGCCTCCCTCAACCCCACCGACCCCCTGCCTTCCGCCCTCAGCCCGGTCGATGTCGATCTCGGTCCGCTCAAGAGCGTCTCGCGTCTTCACGCCAGGATCGAGTACGAGGAGGAGGAGGCGCGCTTTGTGCTCGTCGTCATTGGGCGCAATGGCGCGTGGGTTGATGGCGTTTGGTCTGGCTCAGGAAGCCGAGTGCCACTGGGCGAGAGGTGCGTCTCTCTCCCACCCTCCATCCGAATCCCCTCACAATGTCGTAGGTCTCAGATTCAGATAGCCTCCCGAACGTTTCATTTCGTGCTGCCGCCTCCAGCGCCGCTTGAAGACTCCCCATCCCCTTCTTCTGCCTCTTCCGCCCAACGTGCACGCTCCCCGTCCGTCGACATCACCTCCATATCCCCCCCATCGTCTTTACCCTCTCATTCCCCCTCTCCGCGAACAGCGCCGCTACCTCCACCCAAACCTCCTCGTTCTCCTGATCCACAACTGCCCAATTCAAATGCGATTTCCCGCACAAAGACCCCCGCCATTTCCGCCCCCATCCCCTCCACGTCCACCGCACCAACGTCCAAGAAGCGCAAAAAACCCACCCGTTCGCTCCCCAAGCCAGACGTAATGCCACCAAAACCTACATTTACGTACGCGCAGCTTTGTTATCGAGCTATCAAAGGAATGGGAGGCAAGGCAACCTTGCAGGATATTTGTGGTTGGATGATGGATAACTACGACTGGTACCGCTTCAACGAAGGTGCCGGCTGGGAGGTGCGTAATACTCCTTTGTGTGATCCGCATACATCCTCCTTTCGCTCCCGAAGCCTTTTCTTTTAAGTCTTGAATAATCCAAATTCTCTTTTTGCCGATCGCTGAACTGACATACCAACTCAGAACTCCGTTCGCCATAACTTGTCCTCGGGACGCGCGTTTAAGAAAATGGAGCGCAGTACAGGAGAACACGGCAAGGGTTTTTTCTGGTCTGTCGACCCACAGTACGAGCATACATTTGAAGAACAAGAAGCCCGTGCAGCAGCTCTGGCTCATTCTACTGCGTCGTCGTCGGCACCCTCGACTGGTGGCAAGGACAAGGACGGTACCACCAAGAACACCAGGAAGAAGGACAAGACAGCCTCCCTTGATCCACCCCTTAAACGAAGTGTCAAGAGTGGGATGGGGCCGCTGCCACCGCCATTAACTTCAACACCCCTGGCTTTCTCCTCCAGGTCAGCACCTGACTCTGCAACACAGGCACTAGGTCTGCCATTCGCGACCGTGTTAAGAGCCGTAGATGGCGCAGTCGTCGCGCAGAAGCCGAAATCTTACCTGACCGACTCATCTCCAATCCCTTCAACCACATCGCTCGTATCAGGGTCGAGTAGTATGACAGTATCTGGAAATGGGACACCCGGATTGACCCCAATTCTATCCGCATGCGGTTCCTCGTCAACCCCGTCAACCGACGTTTCCTCCGTCGTATCATCCACCTCGACCTCTGCCTCCCCGTTTTCTGCTCTCCCACCTTCTGTTTGCTTACCAATCATCATTGGCCCTGTCCCATCATCTCATCCTTTAAGTAGTACATCGGACCCACCCCCTATTGTATTGCATAACAACACCCTCATTCTCTCTCCTGTGATATTTTCCTCTCTTGCCCCGGAGCAACTGAAAGCACTCGAGGAAATGGGGGCCCAGAAAGCGCTGGAAGTCTTGCAAGCACATATCGTCCGGTACCTGAAGGAACGCATGGGCAAGAAGAAGAGAAAGAAAACTACTGCAGGTGGCGTTGCAGAGAAAGCAGGGACGAAAACTAGCAAAGGAGATGTATCCGAACAATCGAGCCCATTCACTACTACCCCATTGCCCTTAAGGACTACGCAGTTCACTCCCACGTCACAAGTCTCAATCCCACCATCTCAAGGATCAACGGCTGCGCACCTGCTTTCCCAGGCACCGACAACCGGAATGACTTTGTCGAAGCTGCCGGATTTTCGCACAGCAACGATTGAACGCCTCCCTCCTGGAGAAGTCAGGGAAGGAATTCCGTCTTCGGTGGACACTCGTCCTCCTGTACCTGTGCCAATTTCGGATGGTAGTAGATCCCAAACCTCGATCGTTGTCGTCGATGATGAAGATAACGAGGAGGGGCGAGCCACCAAGAGGCGAAAGCTTGGGAACGAAGTCGAGGTGAAGACGGGATTGAAACCAGAGGTGCCCGCGCTACTCATAGCGCAGTCAGTTGACGTCGACGAAGACATTGAAGTCGATGTATGCTGACTGCTCAGTACCCTCTGCGCTTGGTATACCTCGAGGCGTCACTGCATTTCATTCTTTTCAGCCTAGATTTTTTTTCCCGATCGCAAAACGTAACCTTATATCGCATTCGCATCTTATTCACATTGCACCTATCTTACATACCTCATGCATTCATCGGTAGGCGCCCCGCCTCAAATTCGGCGCGACCTGTATTCTTGGATAATTACTAGGGTGATGACACCCACACTCCGACTCCATCTACGATGATCACGCCGATACGTACGCTTCCCATATGCCGATATGTGATTTTACGCATCCCGCCCCACAGTCACCCGCACTTATGGTTAAACTCTCAGTGGTACGAGAAACCCATTCTTAATATGATTATGGTATGGCCGTTAATACACCTCTCATGAGAAGGCGCGTGACGGAAGAGGGTCAAGGATTCAGAGCTGCCCTCAAGTTCCAAACTAGGTCATTTGTGCGTCAATTTCGTTCGACGTGAATCATGCGCCTGCAAGGCAAGGATTCCTGTACTTCAAATTCCTGTACTTCAACGGTGCGGTGGTCACAATGCATGCAAGGATATTAGGATAACGTTCACACACTGGATGACAAACGCAGTGGATGCAACGTGCCATGACGGAGTCCGCCACGCTTGCTCGCTAAATCCCGTGGACTGTACCTCGGAAACGAACGTCATTTGCCACGCCGTCAGATTCCTGTGGAGCCACGCGCCGAGCGATAGATAAAGGATGCGCACGTCCATCTGACCCTTTTGCGTTTCGGACGTCGCCGATCGTGCTCCGCCGAAACGAAACGACCCCGTTCTTCATCCGAACTACGCCAAGACCACGACGGGCACCCCGTGGCACGGATCGCCACACCAGACTGAACCCAGCCCGCCCAGCCAAGGTCGATACAGATCACCAAAATAGCACAAGGTGGATGGATGCGAACCGGGCTCAGTCGGGGTACGGCCGCACACGCCCGTCGGAAGTTGGTGCGTTCGTTTTCCGCATTTGATGGAAAGAATTTGGGTCGAACGTTCATGACCCCGGAATATCGCTAGGCCGTCGTCCGGGATTGGATGAAAACGAGCGAGCAGCGCCTTGCCTGGCTTGATCGTTGCGGTCTCTCTTCTTCTTTCCAGGCACGGCGACAGACAGAGCCTGGGTGACCTGTGACCACGTATTATTATAGTATGAGTGGGCAGTTCCATGAACGCACGAGGGCGTGGCGCATGACTGCGTTTGGGCGTCCGACCGTTGCTAGCAAGGAGAGATGCGGAAATCTGCGAAGCATATCAATCGCCCCTACAGACGCCAGAAACGCGTTCTAATGTGTTCGCACCAGGAAGCGCGAGACTTTAAAGCGTGAGTGCTCCACGGTGCTTGGCACGCCCTTGGGTGCCCCAGTCACTTCACGTAAGGTAACTTATGCGGAGACTCACAGACATATCTGTCCTGGACACCAAGACACGGTGCAAAGCGACCGATTCGTTTCCCGTTGAACGAGAAACATGAAGCCGTATCTGGAAAGGATATGCCGTCGGCGTGACGCCGATTAGTGACATGGATTCGGCGGGTGACCAGAGCATCCTGTTAGCCCCACGAGCTGAGACAACCCTACCTAACAAGTTGCCGAATCCTTGGGACATAAAACAATTCGAGAGTCGAGAATGGGAACAAACTGTTATGGTAATCGTGTGGGTACTGGGGGTAGATGATAGTGTGAGTTGAGTTGCGGTCGGTTACCATTTCGCCACTACATTGAACCAACGCCAGGTAGATCGCAAACCCGTTCATTACGTGGCGCTGGTAGGAGCACAACAAACGGAGCGCGTGCTGCACGTAGTGTGGGAAAACATTGATTTGCAACCAGCCACTCGTGACTATACTTACATTTGACAACAGGCCAATGAAACCTGTCATTCAAACCATAACTGCCAGCACTGCAAAATATATTGTGACTGCACAGGTCATTGGTGTCATGGTATTGTGCACTACTACTCGCCTAGCTTACAAAAGAACATCAAGAAATGAATCCACAATAACATACATAATGCCATACTGTCCAACTTTCAAACACCATATTGTCTATGTACCATTTCCAACATGAAAGAAACGTTGATCAAAATCATGCAAGATCCTTCTGACAAGCCTGATTGACTTCTGTTCTGTAGAATTGTCACAAGTGGCCCAAACATTGTGGATTTCTTGTGCAAGACTTGTTGCAGATTCCTCCTGACATGTGATTTGATACTTCTCCTTCTCAATCATTGTCAATACTCTGAGCAAATCAGAAGCTGCAAGCTGCAAAATGATGTTAGTTACACAGCTTTACTGGCAAAAATGATGCATACTCGTTCTTCATCAAACAAGCCAACATCTGATAGATTCTGTGATTTGCGAACATCACAAATATGCTTCAAGGAATCTATCCATTTCTGAATTCTCTGAATGTGTTCAGGCTGTGGTACGACTTTGAGATCAAGACAATTTCCAGGAGACTTTCGTTTTGATTCCTTGTAGAAGGTAAAGGGTGGCTTTCTGCTGGTGGGTGTTTTTGCAAAAAGGATATTAGAGTGTTGTTTTTTCTGCCTTGCATGAAAAGATGCCCCATCTATAATAAACAGTATTACATTTATGATTGAAAGAGTGAATGACATACACATACTTTCATCACAGACAGATGGATTCACCTCAGATTCTTCAGTGTGAGTCTTCTTGATATCTGGGGAAAAATGAGATGACAAGATAATCTAGATTTCAAAACCTTGCATACCACTTGGATACATTGTGTCTATCTTCATGGGTTCTGATTCCTCCAAGTTGCTGGGTTGTGTGATCATGTTATTGTTGGACTGTAGCTCTTGAGTTGATGAAGTTTGACCAGTAGCCTATACATTATCATTTATTTGTTTACAGAATGTTAATGTTACAAGTTTTTCTAATACATACTTGAACAACTGTTGGTATGTTGTATTGATGATGCAATACATTGATGTTTGGATAATGTAATGCCATGTGCCTTGTATTGATAGAAAGCACATGTGCTTGCCAATGCAAACACCTTGCATTGCCTTGAGCAAGTTTGAGTAAAGTGTAACAGATTGGATGGCAGAAAACAGTACACCTGCCTGAGTCACCCTCATAAGACCTGCCATCTACTCTATTGGGAATTGACATGGAATCATAAGCAACAGATGGTTGTGTAGGTAGTGTGACAGGTGTATCATATTGCTGAGCAGAATTGGTAAAGTCAGATGTACCAACAGACATAGTAAGAATGTTTTCCAGTGAAGCAGATGAAAGCTGGGGGAAAAGAGGTGTTTCATATTGAAACACAGCTGCACCATTTAAATACATTGTCGGAGTTCGAAATAATTTGTATTTATTAGTCAGTATGACGCAATGTTCAGATGACAAATGGGTCATGAGTACAGCTTCATCTGCACAGCCTCGCCTGTAACCATTTTTCCAGAGCTCCAATTGGACAATAAAAAAAGGAAACTCAGGGGCGAAAAATGTATTCTGGTTCTGCGAGATGAGCGTGGAACTTCGCGGGTGATCTGGGCTCGAGGTCATGCACATGGGGGATGGGCAGCTGACTCGCAACGTGAGAATGAAAATTAGGGTTTACCGAGCGTCGGGCCGAGGTGACATCAAGTGACATCAATTTGAAAGAGCTGGAGCTTGTGGAATCGGTGAGTGCGCCGGACAGAACACTTGAGACGAGAGAATGTTGAGATCAAAAGCGGAAGCACGTTGCTAAAATAGTGTGGATGGCGATGAAACAGAAATGTCCGGTTTACCGAGGGTATGGCGTGCGTGGTGCAGGTGGTGATTGGGTATCAGGAAATGCGGTGGCGAATACGAGCCGCAAGGGAAGAGGTGGAAAGACGCAAGAGAGAGCGGTGGGTTGTGTTGCCTTGCGTGGTAGTGAGGACAAACGTGCGCGAGGACCCGTGGCACCGCGTGGCATCGTGGGGCAGTAGAAAAAGTGCGGACGTAAAAGAGCGTGGCGTTGCCTCCTGGCTGCTATCCAGGTAAGTCTGCGCCAGCCTATGTGAAAGTCGTCGTCGTTGCTGAACACCACGTCAGACGAGGAGCAGACTGATGTCGGGCTGCACTGCTGACTCATCGGAGATATCAGAGGACGGAGCACGTGTCTTTCCATATCGTCATAACATTTCGACTTGAAACTGAAATTTATTGTATTGACCAGCGACGACGCCCTCCGCTAGCCATGTTGCCCGCCCGCCCCGGCCCCACCCCACACCTGCCCCGCTTCCCGCCATCCCCTCCCCTCTCCGCGGTCACCACCGCGCCCCCGTCCCCCCGTGCACAAGCCCCTCTTCCTCCCGCACCCGACACCCCCCACGGACATGCATCCGCCCGCGCCATCACCCCCCCCTCCTTCCCCCG
>JBBPTO010000400.1:0-31734 GCA_038094155.1 Pulveroboletus cf. aberrans
CCGCAGAAAACTGCGGTTTAGCGCACACAGCCACTCGGTGTTTGGGAGGCACCCCTATAACGCTCGATTATTTGGTTCGCTCGGATCGGAGGTCTCTTGGACAGAAGGGACCGTCGCTTATCTCGTGAGATACTCTATTACTCATCTTTTTGCAGCAATGTTGATTGTGTCGCAGAAAACAACTTTTTTGAAAAAAGGTCGCCGGCAAGCACAGGACCGACTGGGCAGATATTTTGATAATGATCGCTGATATGAATCGCCTCGTGCACAACTGACGTCCTGACGCAAACTTTCCGCCTCACTAGCCATCGCTTCACAACGTCAGGCCCACGAATACTAAATCTCACTCACTTAATTTCCTGCACATAACAGCCGGAATGACAGATGCCAATGTGAGTCCGCGCCTTCGTCATCTGATGACTTCATGAATATTTTATGTACTCTTAGGCCAAAGATGAACTCGACGTCGTCTTCGTTGGCAAGACTGGCGTGGGCAAAAGTTCTCTTATCAATATGATCCTGGGCCACACCGCAGCTGGCATATCGAATGATGCCTGTCCCTGCACCCAGGAGACTACTTCTTATCCGATGTCGTTGGGATCAGATTCCGACTCGCCATGTCGACTCTGGGATACGCGGGGCCTTGATGAAGCCACGGATAACCACGACCGATGGTCAATGACTGGGATAGTGGATAGGATTCGACAGGCTCGACTGGCATCCCAACAAGCACGCGAGTTGAAAGTAGCTTTACGGGACCGGATTAGGTCGGCTACACCAATACTCGTGTGGTGTATGGACGCCACAAAAATCGAAGCTGCAGTCCACTGGGAACAGTTTCGCAGGATCTATACGGAAATTTGCGAGAAAAAGGCTATACCGGTGGTAGTGCTCACTCGGATGCATCCCAAGACAACCGGGTGGGAGGGAAAGTGTAGTAGCCAACTCGAAAAGTTGGGGTTGAGGGTAGGAACAAATGCCCCGGATGTCCGGTTGTTACGGGTAAGGAATCACCGGGACGCATCCTCATCCTCCCCCGAGTACAACGAAGATTCTGAGGCTCTCAAAGATCTCATCTCATCTGTTTTGAAAGGAGAAAATCTGTAATTTTGTGAGTAGGATTACACATCTCCCCCGTACACCCTACTCCTTGCGAGCGAGCTGCGGCGTGTCTTGATCAAAATCATACTGACAGATCGTTTTTCACGTACGTTTTATTTATATAATCTAACTGAAACTGTAAATCAATAATGATCGCGCTTTGGATATTGAACGTGCCTGCCGGATGCAGCGTGCGGCATGGTGGAGGCACGACGATGCCTGATGGTTTGCCACGAGTACTTGACGCGGTTCCGACATATACCAAGTGACCCCCGACCCAGACTCGGAGAAAGTGACACTCACATTTCCAACTCACACTCGCCCGTATCTGATCAGCTTGCGGTACAACGATGTCACTATTGAAGGTGTGGTGCGCTTCTGCTTCGGATTCTTCGTGCCAAGCATCACCGACAAACCTCAGGTTAAGCATGTCGCCCTCGTCGGGATGACAGGAGTGGGAAAGAGCACATTGGTGAATGTGCTCGTGGGCACAAATTGCGCCACAGTGAACAACAACGTAGAACCATGCACAAGCCGACCAGATCAGTATGAAGTCGAGGCGGGGAACGCTAGATATACTTTATGGGACACGAGGGGCTTGAACGAGGCCTTCGAACAGGAAGCGATGGGTCCCATCGTTCGTTTCCTCAAGCTCCTCAGAATACTTCCCCAAGCGGATAGCGAGATCCGGAAATTCCTGCGCGGAAAGAATCCCAAAATCAACCTCATACTGTTTTGCATCGAGGCTAAGGATATACAAGTCAGAGCCCAGTGGAAGACCTATGGCAGAGTATGCGACAAATTCTGCAAGAGAAAGATCAAGGTCGCAGTGGTGGTGACTCGTATGGACGGGGTAACCAGGAACACGGATTGGAGAGCGACGTGCGATGGCATGGCAAGAGAAGTGTTGGGAGAATTTCTTGACACAAGGACTATGGAAGCTGTACCGATTTTCGAAAGACTTGACGACACTCGAGATTGTAAGGGACGGATTTTGAGACTTATCTCTAATTTCGCTTAGGAGTGTTATACATAAGTCGGTCCAGACTCCAGGCGGGTCGTTTTCAGATATGCTTCGTATTAGTTACTCTGCCTTCCGCGAGGGCCCCTTAGGTACACGATTTGGCAGCTTAGACGAGTATTCTACTAGTAGCAACCCTTAGTATTCAGGCGAACACCTGAGCGAAACGAAGTAACAATCATTGACTTGAGGCCCGCAATGAAAAATGAATGATTGTACGTACTAAAGTAACGTGTAACGACTTCAAGTTGGGCTTCCTTCATTTTAGGCTTACACGTGCAGGATTTGAAGTTTGATTGGAACCCACGTTAAACCCATCTTCATGATATCGGGCATACCAACTGCCAGACCAAGCAGTCCCGCCCCAGAGTCCTTGGTAGTCAAGGCGTTGACAATAGAGCTTCACCACTGAACGAAGTCTGGCCTTGTCACCGACACCGACACTTGGAGATAAACGATGTAGCGGTTGGCTGCAAACACAGATGTTCAAGCTAGCAAAGCCAATCATGTGGGTTGAAACGGGCAAACTCTACCCTAAATTTCATAGTCAGGTAAGCCCACACAGGCCAGGGATAGTCCTTGGATAGCGAAGAATGAACCACAACGAGGCTGGGCTGGAACGTCGCAAATCTACCGCAACGCCACATTTGAAGGGAATTCATTACCAGTACCGTGCGGAGTGAACGTCCACGCGTTGTTGGTATCAACAGACGCGATGATATATCTGGGAGTGGCATCTGCCTCGTGTGCAGAGTGCTTAATTCACCCTCAAAAGAACACCCGCTCGTGAAACTGCGTTTCACGTCCAGGATATATCCCGATAAGCACAGCGCCAACACATGTAAGTAGAGGCCTTACGACGTTTCAGAGTAACATAACTCCTATAGCAGATCGCCATGAGCAAAGGTGGAAACAACATCGATATCGTTTTGGCTGGTCAGACCGGCGTCGGAAGGAGCACCCTGATCAACATGATCACCGGAGCTACCGATGCTTCCGCAGCCAAAGTATCAAACGGGGCTCGACCATGTCTCGTAGAGACCACTAAACATGCCGCGCAGCTGGCAGTCAACGGGACGATCTTGGATTGCAGCCTCTGGGACACGCGGGGCCTCGACGAGGCGGCGGACCACCCGAACCTGATGGACATGGCCGCCAATTGGCTTCGTCAGCAGGGACTCGGTCTGTTTTCCAAACGCGCCCCCGAGCGCGATCTCAGGGACGTCTGTCGAGAGCGCCTCAATTCTTTGAACGATGGGGGAGAGAAACCGCGTTCGGCTCCCACAATCGTCCTCATGTGGTGCATCCATGCCTGGAAGATAGACGTTCCGACCCACTGGCAGCACTTTCGCAAAGTTTACGTCGAGTACTGCGACAGGAGGGTCAAACCAGTAATCGTGATTACTCAGATGACTCCGGACTTCACAAAGAATTGGGAATGGAGGTGCAAGGATCAGCTCAGGGGTTTGGGCTTGGGGATCGATGTCGATCTTGCGAGCGATCTCTTGTTGATGGTGCGGAAATTTCGAGACACATCCTCCCCGGAATACATGGAAGACTCTCGGTCCCTCAAGGACTTCATCCTCTGTGTTTCCGGTAGGACGTGATTATTTTTTTACGAGTGGATCCCGAACATTAGTAGTTCACGGACGCCCTAGCACCTATTATCACTTGTAGTCGAACTTGTTCTCGTTTGGGCAAGCGTCCTTAGCGGGGCGTTGCTCGGCTGGTCGGCGATTGAAAGTCCCAGATCGCAAGCAAACTCTAAGCCATACTTTGTGCCCCGATGATTGTGGTCATCCAAAGAGTCGATGGCCAGCTCCAGGCCATCAGTCGCAGCAGTGCGTGACACAGCCTGCCGGACTCCACATGGTGACAAGACGTCTGCCGCATGTCAGGGTATATAGGAAGTCTACTTCCATCCAGTGAGTTTGAGCCCAAGTGCGCGTCGCACCGCCGACCAACGTTCTCCACCCAAACTCAAACTTGAGGTCGAAAGATGAGGGTCAGTTGCATGGTCGATTCTCAGTGGTATTCGTTGACACTAACTCGTGCACGAAGAGACCGTCAGATCAGCCTCAGGTCCACGTCGCCATCGTCGGCGTGACCGGTGTTGGCAAGAGCACTCTAGTGAACGTGCTCAAAGGAGAGGTCGTCGCAACAGTAAACAATAACGTCAGACCGTGCACCACCAAAGCGACCCGATACGAGCTGGTGCATGGGGGCACCAGATATAACATTTGGGACACGAGGGGACTCAATGAGGGATCGGATCAGGCCACAATAACCACTCGCGTCCTCAAATTCGTCGGGATGACGCCCAATGCCGACCGTGACTTGAAGAAGTTTTTACGGGGAAACAATCCCAGCATTGACCTCGTTCTGCTTTGCATCGACGCGAGGAAGATTAGGGTCAACGTCCACTGGAAGATGTACAACAAGATTTATGAGGATTTCTGCGAGAGGAGAATAAATGTAGGAGTGGTGGTAATGGGGTTAGGGGAAGGGGACCTCAGGAGTTCTGCTTGGAAGGGTACATGTCAGGTTGCGGCACAGGGTGTCGTGGAGGAATTCCCCGATGGGAGGTTGATGGAAGGCGTCCCGAAATTTGAGGAACTCGGAGATTCGAATGAAGCCGAGTGCAAGAGGAGAATCCTGACTCTTATCTCTAATGCTTGTTCAAGAGAGCGTATTAGGGCCTAGAACAGGTCAAGGATCACGAGGATATGTTATGTATTGGATCTCATGGGAATCGGTACGTCTGGCTATTGAATTAGTCCTGGAAAGCGAACCGAAGAGCGGAAGAATAAAAGTTATTACATACATATGAATCTCAGAATTCGTGTTAAAGTCGACGGTGTCCTGAATGTCTGTAGCCCCATGATGAGCAAAATAAAAGAAATATTGCTATGTTGCCTATTCGTAACCCAGTTCGGCGTCGATCCTTGCCTTTCGTAGGGCCTTTCTCTCTTCGTCTGTAAGGCAAGACCACCCATCGATCGTTTCTGCCAACTCCTCTTCGATTCTTTCTTCCATCTCAAGTTGCTTCTTGCTCTTCTTTGGAGGTGGCGGGCGGGGAAGTGGCGGCGGCGGGGTTCGACGGTTTGGGTGAAGCGGAGCAATCTTCGAGAGCATCGTCCGCGAAGATTTAAGGAAAGGAGAATAGGTCCGAGTGACGTTAGGAAAAGGGGAGGATGGTTGAGAGTTGACGCGTCGGATGAGCTCTGACATGGGAGTCAACTTGGGTTTGACTGAAGAGTCGCGAACTTGGGGATGAGTGGCCGAACCGCTTTCGGGCGGCGGGTCTCGTTTTGAGGGGCTAAAGTCATCTGGTCGCGAGTTGTCCTGATTCAAATACATGAGCAAGGTGGCATCGAAAGAACAATCCCGTGTACCTCGCTTCTTGGACGCTCTCCACCATTCACAGGTGTACAAACCACATTAGACTCTGGCGGGGGTCCCCGCTCGTCTTCCTCCTCGGACGAGTCAATTACTCTAGCCTTTCCCTTCTTCCTTGCGCTTGGTTTCCCTGAGGCTTTCATCGTCACTGATATGTTTGCCGCCATTGGCGAGTGGCGTTCGTTTGCATGGGTTGAATCGTCGTGCGAAGTTGCGTTGGAAGGTTCCTGGGTTATCCCTGTGGGCTCTTCGACCATTTTGTCAACGACACGGGCTGCCCCTGCCTTTTTGTCCTTCTTTCCCTTATTCTGCGTCTTCGTCTGGGTTGCCCTCTTGGCAGACGAGGGATGTGCGTTTTTACCTCGGTCAGTAAGCGGCTCGACGGGAGGAATTTCGACTCCAGAATCCGTTAGTACCGACGATGACGAGGGAGCAAAGAATGGGGGAGGCATTGTGAGCGAAAGAGAATCACCGGTGGGGTTTCCACTGGTGATATCTATTTCATCATCATCCTCAGCTATAAGCGAGCGAATCCTCTTGCGCTTCCTGGTAGTAGTTACTTGAGGGGAGGGGAGGGGTGTGGACTCACGAGCTTGAGGTGGGGTCGACGGAGGGATTGTGGGGATTGTTGACGCAGGCAGCTGAGAAGAAGATGAAGGTTGTGGGGATTGTACTGGAGCGTCCCGGGCCGCAGTCCCACTCGATGGCGAGGTATTCGGTGGTGCTGGCGCTGGTATGACTTTGCGTGTGGGCTTTGGCCGCGGCTTTGGTGGAACTTTGGGTTTGGGAGCTGGTTTCGCCCGTTTCTTCTGGCGCTTCGTGGGCTTCAAAGTAAGTTCATCCTCGTCCGACGTCAATTCAATGACTTCGTTCGTCAGGTGTGTGCGATTCGTCTTCGACGTCCTTGAACGCATCTTTGCGCGCTCCGCGATGTCAAATGAGGAGTATGCATCGTCAAGTATGTCGGAAAAATGAAGCGATGGAGTCGTTGCAGGATGTATGCTGTCATCGGTTCGCCTCGTCGCAGTAGGAGGGTCGCTGATGTGCGAAAACGACGTGCCTGGTGCGTCGGTCCTATGATCAGGGGCGATAACCTTCTTCATCACAATCCGCGGCCTCGGTCGAGGCCTGGGAACCACCGTAGTGGGTGCACCCGATGTTGACGAGAAGTTGCCAATGGAAGAGTCCACCCAAGCCCGAGGAAGTTGTGGGGGTGTAAAGAGGGACCCGTCGGCTGCCAAAGGCGACTGGCGACGCTGCGGAGGAGTGCGTGGCCGGTCCGCAGTAAAGACAGCCGTCTGAATGGCCGATGCTAGCAGAGGACTGTTATGGGACGGTGAACGCAGGTGCAGGTGAAACTCACGGGTCGAGGTGCCAATCGCCGAAGAGCCATTTACTTGGACGAACGCGTCCTCTTCCTCGCTGTCAGCAACCAGCCAGTCATCGACAGCCATCGTATGTGTAGAGTGTCAATACACGTGACCGCGACATCGTCCTTGCCACCATGTCCGCGTCATCCAAGCAGTCGGCACAACGGCTCGTCTCTTCCCCGCGCCGCCTTTCATCCCAAGAAACCCTCACGCCTCCGGGAACAGCGACCAAGACACGTGCGATGGACCTGCTCAGGAGGCACTATGGTCTCGGGGTACCTCCTGGCAAGAACAATGATCCAATGAACATGGGTACGCCCGCACCGCGCCTCGCTCTGATCAGTATTGAAACACCAGTTTCAGACTCGCCCGCATTCGACGCCAAGGCATACTACGATCAGCTGATCACCACCTCCTCTCTCCCTGCCCTCCTTAAGCGCGAGAATGAGCTTCTTACGGGTATGTTTCCACTTCTGCACTGCTGAGATGCTGAGACGCCACCAAGAGATACGCCAACTGGATAGTGAACGTCAGTCTCTCGTGTACGGTCATCATCATGAACTCATTGCTGCTAGTGACACCATTGCAACGGTACGAACATAAGATTTCTGTCGTCCTGATTCCAATCCGCCAATAACAGATGAAAAACCGCGCCGAGAGCCTCGACGCGGACTTGGATTCCCTCAAAGCAGCATTCTCCGAGATTTCGCGACTTGCAGCAGAGGTGTCCGTAGAACCTCGTTCCTCCTCAGACGGTGTCTTGGAGATATGACACTGAGCCTGTACAGTCTATTTCCTCCTCTCTCGGTTTTTACCTCTCAAACTTTGTCACATTAGCAATTCATCGACGGGAAAGTTCCTTGACCGGAGTACGTCATCAAGGCTTCCCGCGTCACGCAACTAGATGCATACATATTGTGCAGGTTTGCTTTACAACAGATCCTACTCACTCATGCCTGACGCGATGCTTATACCTACCAAGAGGCTGTGACATAGCTATCATCCTCTCGGATAATAGATCTCTGGCTGCCACGTACAACCTGTTCGGTGCTGCAGTAAAGTGATAATACAGTTTTTCCACATCGCTGGAGCTTCTTTCGACACTCCAGTGATTGCCCAGTATTCTTGACCAGGTTCAACAACAGCACCTACTTTCTGCAGAAGGATATAAACAATCAGAGATGTGTGTCTTCCAAAAACAACATACCTGAATCCATCTCACGAATTCGTTTATCTGATTCGCGAGTATTACCAGTAACAAAGCTCTTGTCATAGTGGTGTCTCGATTAAGCGATATTCGTTTTTCAAACTGATAACGCGAATAACCCGGCCACTGTTTGAAGTGGATGGTGAGCACCTCGCCGTAGTAAAGGAAAAGGGGTCATACATTCAGTTTGACCTTAATCCAACGATGAGGGACCTCGGCGAGTACCGGCAGATTTCCAGACACCAAATCCGGCATAGTGTTCATGGTTAGCAGCTCCGCGACAGAATAGGGCTCTTTAGTCCCTTTGTGCAGGAAATGGATCGAAGAAAATTCCAGTCTACCTTGGCGCGATTCTATGGAAAAAGGTTGTGGCAGACGGTCATAGTGCGTCAGGAACCTGGGCAACTCCTTTTGGATGTTGGTTTCTCCCCGTATGGTGCTCGCGTCGATCGAATACCTTCTGTTGGATACCGATAACGGAGTTCTCGCAGGGCATGCCCCGGGATTGAAGACGTCGCGCGCCGGACACGGATACGAGGGGTTGCTGACAGGTGGCTTGTCCAAGTAGATGGCCTGGCCGTCGGTAACCGCGTCGGAGTTCCCTGGCTTCCATCTATGTCCAGTCACGTGCGCAGGATCATCGCCGAGTGCGTTCGCAAGAGACGAGTATGAGGATATCTGCTTCAGTTGGTCCCCAGTTGGGAATGCCAAGGGCCACGATTGCGCGTAAAAGTAGGCCATGGAGCGAGATTGGTAGTTGTAGCGACAAGTTGGTTGGCGACCTTGCTCTGAGGGGAGCACATCGACTACGTTTTATACCCCTAGGCCTCATCAAAGCGTCGGATCAACCACAGCAAATGGCCAACAAGATGTCCGCGATGCCAGAAATATCCGCTTCGATCGGTTTCCTCAATGGGTGAGCCATGTTTCATCATGTCCACAAGGCTAGTATGTAGCGTGTTATCAAAGCAATTGTTGTGACGCAAGTATACTATCTTAGGATTCGGACAAATGGTGGGAGAACGATAGATTGTTTGTTATCTCTCCTATCCTACTTGTCGTCTAATATACGATAATACTCTATTGCTTATGTAGCTCGGCTTGTTGCCGGCTTGGTACCCAACATACTATATCACTACATCTCCTGGGCAACTTCTTAAGTTTGGCACAATGTAATGCCGCGGTTCTGCGGGTGAGGGTTAGTATCGATGTCGCTCTATTTCACTTGCGTGGTTATCACTCACTTCGTCGCAACATAGGAGGACATCGTCAGAGGGGCACGCCGAGAGCTGACTATTGGGAGTGCAGTTGTCGAAAGCCTACATGCATTATCGTTCAGTGGATTATACCAAGTTATGAAAGACAGGTGAATCTCACAGTATATCCTCCTGTTTGAAGGTCATTCTGGGGACAACACATGGGAACTCCAAAGTTCCCGCAATAGTTGCGAGCACGAATCCACCAATCCTCACGAGGCTTTCCGGCGGCAGCAACTGCAGCAATGGCAGCGATGGGGAGAAGAGCAGAGAGATGGAGGTACATGTGTTGTACGTTGTGGTGAGTCCGTGAATCGAGGGGAGAACGAAATCCTGCCAACAAGTGGCATCACCTGCCTCGTATAAATACCAGTGAAAGTTATCGCTGCCGCCAGCTTCTTCTGTAACACGGGTCACCTGTGCATGCACACCTAAGATACGGAAGGCTTCAAGATACGGGAACACCGATGTCAACTCACCTACCACATGTAACGAAGTGTACTGGACGGGTGTGTCATGAAGCTACTATCATCGGTGGCTATTGAAGACGGGAAGAGTTTAACTCGGCAGAAATTCTCTAATTGGTGATTCTGATAAGCGCTTGAACCATAGACGTTCCCGATAGTCCAGGACCCGAAGTGCTCAGACAGCAAAAAAAAAGTGGAACGGTGCAGGTTCAGGGCTTTCGCGGAAGAACCGCGATCGTTTTGACGACCCGGGTGGCAGAATCTAAGATCTCAAAGTTGCCTGGTCTGTAGACACCTGCACGCGCCAGCGATTGTTCTTCCCGACGTGAGACTCGCGATGCCCGGTAGATAAGATCTCAGGGGCGTTACACTTTTGGGTTGGTGCGGGATGGCATCCTGTGTGGAAAGCTAGACAATCGCGCTGCCGCGAAACGCGAACTTATTTTCGGATACCGACGCAAGACGGACTTCGTTGGGAAGTAGATGCAATTCTCAACAACTGCAACAATGGCGCCGATGAGGAGAAGAGCAGAAAGATGGAGGTACATGTGATGTACGTTGTGGTGGATCTGTGAGTCGAGGAGAATTCAAACCCAACATCCAGCACCACCTGCCCCGTATAAACCAGATGTACACAAGCTATTGCTGCAGCCCGCGTATTCCGTAACACGGGTGCATGCGCAACTAACACCCCGGGCACGATCGGGCAACTTAGTGTAGTGTAGACATATGTAGCTATAAACAAATTCCGCCTTGAAAAAAGGCAGTGATAGTACGAGAACGGTGCTATCACTGTCAACTCGCTTGGATCACCTGTATCTAAGCGTATTGGACGGGTGTATCATGAGACTAAGTACTATCGTCGGTGGCTATTGAAGATAGGAAGAAATTTGAACTCGGCCGAAATTCTCCAGTTGGTGAACTCTGATAAGCGCTTAAGCTATGGACATCGATAGTCCAGGACCTGAGATGCTCCCGGCGTGAGCATCAGTGTTTACTGCCAGTGACTAGTGACTTCTGATATGCGCACGCGTGCTGATAGACTTCACGCAACTTAGGATCACTCAATCGTATTCATCACGAGAACAAAAGCCCGATATTTACCTGACTTGGTGTGAATTTGCCTGGGCCGGACATGTATTGTCAAGGGATTATATTAGATTATGGCGGATTGCATTACCTTCTTTGGCGCGACAAATTTGTGCAGTAAGACAAAATAATAAACAGTTGCGCACGGGATGGATCGGTTTCCGTTGTTTGCATGGCAACAGCAAAAGTGATCATCTGGAGCGTGGCCTAGACTGACTCAGGGGTATTCAAGAGTGGTATGTGAGTTTTGGACAATCAGAACCAGGCTTATGAAAGGAAAGGGGGAGGTAAAAAACGAACATTCTCCGCCACTCAGAATGACAGGTTACTGCGATGCCTCGTGGCCAGGTGAGGCGGAATGTATGAGCCAGCGGTGGTGGCGTGCCGTCAAAGCTCTACATTTCTTTCAGACTGGTTGATGAGATGACAGCACGCATATTTAACGCGAGGCTGCTAGTAGCAGTAGAGGTTGTTACTTTCGACTTCACTGTCGATGTCAATGGCTCCCGAGTGTATTTACCCGAACCTCCAAACTCGTCTATGACACACATTTTTCGAGCTCTGAATATTCCACTGCGAGCGTCAAGCATCCCTAGGCTACACTTCTTTCCAGATTGAGGATGTAGGCTGGGACATGATCGATCGGTCGAGGGTGAACGTGAGACTTGCTTACAAAATCAAATAGCATATAAGCCGCACCTGAGCGGAAAAGTTTCTCCAGAACAATTCCGAGGACACAAAAGTTCGGGCTTGGTCAAGCTCTTCCGCATCCTTGTCCGCGTTCCCGTCCTCCAGAACAACTGTTGGGTGCGCTTGTACCTGGGATCATCTGCTGGCTCTGGACTTCTCGTTCTTACTAGTCTGGCTCTCATGAGGGAGGTACCGCTTTCCGCTGGCGCCCATGAACTTGGAAGGCCACTAGAAGAGGTGATTCAGGTTCAGTAGGTTTCTACATATTCTCTTGACGTAGTGTCCCATATGTTCCTCCGTCGTGTAAAGTATTGATGTTCACACCCAGACGGTCTTGTGATGGAAAACAGATTTGCTCAAACCAGATGGTACGAGATTCTTTGGATGGTACTTTTGGCTCAAAGTTGTAGGGTTTACGAGTCTGATGCTAGTGTTTCGCAAGTCCGCGAGACGACGCTCGGAATATCCGATAGTGCAATGGTGACCGTGCATGGTTTTCCTTGACACCCTTGATTTTTACACCGTCACGGGCCTCGATTGGTCTTCCTACTGATCGCAAGAAAGTAGCTGTCAGATCAACCTCCACAGATCACATTGGTTAGGGATCGGCGTAGAATCCCTAGATCCATCCTACCGCCGCTGTTTACCCGTCAGAAATATTGGACTTGGTGTTCGGCATTTGCAGGACCTTATTTCCTGGCTGCATCAGACTACGATCAGGAACGCGTCTCGCTTCACCGTGTAAAGTCCTAACATGACTGAGTGTAACGTAGTTAAGCTCATTTTGTGGTGCAAGCGACGTACATAGTCCATATGCAGGCATATATGTGTACAATCTGCTGTAAAACGAACTGCACCAGGATACTGGCAGATTGGCAACTTTGAAGGGTAATCAAAGTTCAAGCGCGCACCGATGATGGACACGAAATAGCAATGCGAGTAGGTTAGAGCTTCGGCTAGGAAGTCGCAAACGTGCGCCGCCAGAAAGGGGTCGGAATCCGGATTGGGAGCCCTCGGCAAGTGCCATGCTGACACCGGGAGTAAAGGTTCGCCTCTCCCGTGGACAATCAAGTGTTTCGACTTGCATCGAGGCCAATGTCGACGGCGACAACGACAACGACCTCCAAGGGAATAATGCAGGCGCAGGGCCTGTTGCCCCTCAAAGCCAGCCTCGATTCTTCATTCCCAAGCTCCTCGTCCTCCTCCGCGGAGGCAACTCTGCAGTCACTGTACCACAGGGCTGCCCAGGCATTTCTCTACCGTGATGTCGTCCTCACAACCACGTTGCTTGCTTCGGCCTTTGCACTGTTGCAACCTCCAATTGCACCTGCGCCAGATGCATTTGATTCTCATCGACGCAAATGGGACATTCTCCGCATTACGCTCGAATCCATGGTTTACTCCTCGCCGCCAGACCGTGCTTCCCTACCCCAGCCAATGCGCGAGTTGTTGTTGTTATCACCGCAATCGTTTGTAACGACGTCCCACGCCCGTTCACTCTCCCTTTTTACACCTTCCTCTCTGCCGCGGAAGCCGTCGTCCGCATTCCTTCCTCACCAGGTCCTCGTGACGCATATTGCTTCCAGCATTAAAGTGAACTGTCCAGCTGTTGGTAGGGAGATAACCGAGGATTGGCTGTCTAGCCGGGGACAGTACGAATTCATTCAATCGACGGGGGAAGCATATGAGAAGGTGCTAGAGCTGTATTGTTTGCACATCCTGCCACGTCTGGAGGAGTGGGATTATGCAAAGGATTTTTTGGCGTGTGAGGTGGAATTGTCACCAAGTAAAAGGACGGTGAGTAGGCCGACATACTGATAGTCCCTGTAGTAATTGGCGTTCAGGAGCTTCAAACATCCCTAGAAACCATGCAGGCGCGAGCTCAGGCAGAGGAAGTTTCTCAGACGACCCCTGTCGCCCCTCCCCGTTTGTCTTCCCCTACACCGTCCGCATCCTCGTCCAGTTCTTCCCTCTCGACTATTTCCAACCGTACCGTTGTTCCTCTTACCCGAGCTGGGGCGGGTCCTTCGAAGCTGAATCAGAGGCATCGCGCAGATTCCTCCACGTCTATTGCCTCGGACGCAACGGTGACCAAATCCTCTTCTCGCCGAACCTCGAGAGGACATCGATCAACACCACATGGTAGTTCTCATACCAGCGTCGTTCACAATCCCCCAAATGGTGTCGTGACGGTGACAGGACAATCGCAGGGTACCTTGGTATTGGTGAAGGAATTCCTCCACACGTACTTTACAAAGAATCGCCTCACAACTCTGGCGGTGCTCTTCCTTCTCCTACCGGTGGTGTCCTACTTCATTCGGTTGCGGCGGGCGCGAGCAAAACCAGCACTTCCTCCGGCATCCACAGCCGATCAAGTGAAGCGGCGACTATTCGATGCCCGTGGGGGGTCCATCCTACAAAAGCTGTGGGGCGAAGTAGGTAGGGCAATATGGGACACCGTGCGGATGGGGGGCGGAGGGCTGGTGTGACCCTGCAAGCTATCGTTTTGGACATTTTATAGCTAGACTTATGTACTTTATCACGTGATCATCTTGCGATCAAATTTCTCCAGTGAGGTGAATCGTGATAGACGAACCCTCCGACCAAGGGGCGATGAGCAATCTGATCTCTTGCGTGTCATGGTGAGTCAACCTTGAACGTTTCTCAATCCGGTTCAACATTTCTTAGGGTTAAACGAGGCATCACTGCGCGTCATCCGCACAAATATATCCTGGACGAGAAGGAGTTGGAGCGTGTCAGCACGCTCTCCCGGATCGAGCTCGAGGATGCACGCAAGGAACTCGAACGTGCGCACAAAGCGGCGCAGAAGATGGGAAAGGATGTAGAAGAGGACGACGCTGACGATCCTGACGAGTGAGTCCCGTCTCTGCTCGGATGGTCTGGTATTGAGCAGACGGTTGAGGAAGCGAGGAGGACGATGCGATGGCCGTGGATGGGGGTGAGAACGAGGTAGCGGAAAAGTCGCCTGCAGAATCGGGCGGGAACACCGACGATCTGGCGGAATACCATTTGGATGATTACGATGAGGACGTTGATGAAGAAGGTGCGCGCGCGCCGTGTCTCTTTTTTTTCGCGCATTTTGATCGTGTTCCTTTCAACAGGCATTGGACCCTTCAGAGACATAAAGGGATTGACGTTTTACCGTGATAACGTGGACGACCCGTACATAACGCTGAAAGAGGTCGGTCCATTCGTCGAAGTCTAGTATTCTCGCTAGACAGGATTGACAGGACAGCGAAGACGACGAACGTGAGGAACTTGAAATCTTACCCACCGACAACCTCCTCGTCACCGCCAAAACCGAGGACGAGATATCCCAACTGGAGATCTACGTTTATGACGAGACCCAGGAAAACCTCTACGTCCATCATGATTTGATGCTACCTAATTTTCCCCTTTGCCTCGAATGGCTCGACTTTCCACCCGCCTCCACGTCTTCCCCCACACCCATCGACGGGACGACGAAAATGGGCAACTATGTCGCCGTCGGGACGCTCGATCCCGAGATCGAGATATGGTCGCTAGACGTGGTCGAGAGCATGTACCCCGACATGGTACTCGGCCGACCTGATAAAACTGCCGCCCACGTCCCCGTCCCGGCTGGCACCGGGAAGAAGAAACGCAAAAAGGTGAAAGCGAGACCGACTTCGGATGCCCATCACGTCGACGCGGTGCTCGGGCTGTCATGGAACCGAACGCACAGGCAGATGCTCGCCTCTGCGTCTGCCGACCGGACGGTCAAGTTGTGGGATCTCAGTCGGGCCCCGACAGCCGATGCGGACGGGAGCGGTGAGAGCGCCGCTGCGATACGAAGTTTCAATGTACACAAGGACAAGGTGCAGGCGGTGCAGTGGAACGAAAAGGAACCTACTGTGTTACTTTCTGGTAGTTATGATCGGACGGTTCGTATATTCGATTCGAGAGCGCCTGATACCGCCGTCGGTGCCGTGCTTGGCGCGGATGTGGAGGCGCTCAGGTGGGATCCTTGGGAATCACACGCTTTCTATGTAGGTTTTCCATGCGGGCTCGGGACGCGACGCTGATGAGGTAGTAGGTATCGCTGGAAAACGGTCTGGTGCTCAACTTTGATGCGAGGACGTTGCCAACGGACCTCAAGGCAGCATCGCCCTCACGGTTCACGGTATCCGCACATGACGGCGCTGCGTCCACTCTGGACGTCAGTCCACTTTTACGTGGATGCATCGTGACCGGTGGTACAGACAAACTCGTCAAGGTCTGGAACGTCGACCAATCCGAAGGTGGTAAGCCGTCGGTGAGCATGGTCGCCTCGAGGAATCTGGACATCGTACGTGCCTCGCGCTTTCTCCGTTCTCGTTTTCTCACACGGAATGACAGGGCAAAGTGTTTTCTGTTGCGTTCTCGCCGGACGATCCACTCACTATCGCTGCGGCGGGCTCGAAAGCGAGACTTCAGATTTGGGACGTGGGTGCGAATGCCGGCGCACGGAAAGCGTTCGCGTCGAAACTCTCCGAGGCTGGCAAGGTGCTAAAGGAAAAAAGTGGAGCGGGTTTAGTCTGTCTCGTTAACGATGATGAAAGTGAAAGCGGAGGGGAAGATGATGGATCCTGAGATGGAGCGTACAGGGCTTTGGTGATAAGTAGTCCAAGGCGATTTATTACGGTGCAAGGCACCAAATTTTTACTACTGGCATGAAACCCTGGAACTTGAAGCTTCGGGTGCCCAGATATCATTGACAACGGAAATCTTTGTGTCAGCAAATCGGAATCGATTATCAAACCGACGAACACAATGCAGACGGGGTTGAGAGTAAGTCTGCATGCCTTTTAATATGATGAACAGGTCAGGCATTCAGCGTAGACCACGCCATCTGGATGTGGGGGACAAAGTCCGTTATTGGGGGTCACGATAATGCCCTTGGTTTCATTCCTTGGTTGGGGTGACGGACACCACCCATACCGAAAGTGCACGTGAATGTCTGGGTCGTAGACAACATCACGCCTAACTTGGCGACTTGGTAGGTCCACTAGTTTGATTGCCAAGCGAGTGCACCCACAATCCTCCATTGTTCGTGCACCAGGACAATAGCATCAAAGCGTCCACTCCAGTCTCGGTTCGACGACCGCTTTGGCACTACAATGGAACACGTTCTGGTGGACAATCGCATATCGAACTCGAACCTGAATGGAGGGATGCGTTATAAGACATGAACCGCAGAGATTGTGATCCATACCGCATTCCGTTCCAATCGTCAGATTCAGCGTTCACGATGTCCAGAACCAGTGAGTTCCCTCATTCGCTGACAACACCGCCGTCGCCTCAACACCCCGACTCCCTCCCAGCATCCAGCACCCGTGTCTCACCCCGTCCAAGATCGTTCTACTCGGCATTGTTCAAACCCATGCATGTCCCCATCAACTGCTTCCCCATCGAGATCGTCCAGTTCTGGCGCGGGGAACGCGTCCCAGGTTCTCCCCACCCGCTCCACTGGCTCATCGTCGTCCGCACCTCGGCTCACCGGGGCAACACCTACGAACTCGTCGGCGACGCACACAACTACGCGCCCCGCTATCGCCTCAACGTCCCCCTCTCGACCATCGATCGGCACGACGACTGGCGGGGGAGCGTGGTCATCGGGTACGTCGGCCCGCACCGACTAGCCGATTTCGTGAACCGGGTGATGCGCACCGAGGTGGTGTGGGACGACGATCGGACGTGGAACGGACAGAATTGGGTGCAAGACGCGGTGTGGGGTTGGCGATGTGTCGATCTGCGCACGTCTGCGTGTGCGTCGTTGGCGACGCTTCAGACGCACTTTTGTTGTCTCTTGGAGGCTTGGGAGTTGGGGGATCTGTGAGTGTGGATCGTGGGGGGGCGTGCAGGTGATCGAGTTTGAAAAATGTGTTGGTGTTTGCGATGGGACTGTACCGAGAGGGACTCGAGATCCTGGCTGCATGGTCCCCGCGATCCGTGATTGTCGCCGACGGGCTTGCGAACATCAAGGCTGTCGAACCGCACCCTTGATCGCACCAAGAAACCGTCTCACTCCCGTCTGCTCACACAAGTTCTCGTGACGGGGTTGCGAACACGTAGAATTCCTACTTGCAGTATGAAAAATTGGAAGGCAACGTTCCGAGGACGTACGATAGGGTAAGGGTGTACAGGTATTTCTACATGAAGTCGCCTTCTCCGTTTCCAAAGTCGTCCAAAGCCTCGTCGTAAACCTCGGTGTCGAATCTAGCGATTGCCGTCAGACGGCTTCAAAGGGAGATGGTGCAGGACGTACTTGTTGGACACCTTGGCTGCGCCCAATGTAGGCCTGGCGGCAGACTTTGGCTTCTTCTTTCCGCTTGCCTTGTCACGCTGCTCTTTTTGCTTCTCGTTGGCGAGGGTGGTGAGAGCGCTGGCGGCTTTGCGGACTTCGATGTCCCGGAGAGGCTCTGCGAGCTGTCGGACGTGGTGTTCGACAAAGGATGGGTAGAGGGGTTTGTCCTGATGTCGCTTGATCACGATCTCGATGATCTGGGCGGACAAGGCCTGGAAGTCTTCCTTGGTACGAGGGTTCACTGACAAGAGTGCGTCGAGGTCGTTCGATGACGATCCTGTTCGTCCGTCAGCGCCCGACGCGATAAAAGACGGCGTGAATGCTCGCCTCCCAGACCTGTCGTGCCCAACAAGCTGGCGGTGTTTTCGAGATCGGCTGCGATCTCTCTCTCCTTGTCCCTCCGCGCCTTCTCGCGCGGATCGAGGACGGCGTCTTCGTCGTAGTCGGGGTCGTCGTCGTCGCTGGCTTCAAGGGCCGCAGCCTTGGCGGCCTCTTTCTCTGCGAGCTTGGCTTTGAGCGTGCCCTTTTTCTTTGGGGGCGCGACGGGGGGTGGGGCGGGATCGGATTCCTCTTCTTCTTCGGACGTGGATTCGTCCCAGTCGCTCTGTGTGTGGTGTGTCAGTCGGATCGTGTGTTTGGCGTGCGACTCACGGCGGGCGAGGATTCCTCCTCGTCTTCGCCCTCCCATTTCTTGGGCGGCATCGTGGGCTGGGATCAAGATTATCGTCGTCTCGTCACACGATCCCTAATTCGGACTCTTTCCATGACCGCCACTAGGCAAGTCGCTCGTTCCCGTCGTGCGCGCGAGACTGACGACGCCCCGACGAGACAGTGCACGGCTCTTGCAGCTCGCGTTGCCGCTCGTCAAGACACACGGGTTCACACGGACGGCGCTGGCCCGCGCCGCGCTCGATCTGCCATGCCCGCACGCGGAGCCGCTCCCGGACCTCGCCGTGACGGCCCTCTTTGGGCGGGGCGACGACGCGCGCCGGACGCTCGTCCGTGCGTGGCTAGAGGACGCGCGGTGTCGGATGAAGCCGGACGATGATGACGACGCGGGCAAGTCGGTGCGCGACGTGCTACACGCCCGCCTGAGGACGAACGAGCCGGTGCTCGCGCATCTCGCCGAGGTGCGTCTCTCGCGTCCGGTCACGCGTATGTGTCTCTCACTGCCATCGACCAGGCGTTTGCACTGCTCGCGACGTCGTCTTCGGTGTTACCTCTCGATCCGTCGACCGTCCTCGGGCACGCCGCGCGCGTCGCGGATCAGGCGTGCTGGATTGCTGAACCGGGTTTGGAAGACGTGCGTGCGTTGTCCTTGGGTGGTCGGCTCGCTGACCCAGTATCACGCAGTTGACGTGGTATACCCGCCGCGCGACCGTGTCTGGGATATACCTCGTGGCCGAACTGCACCAACTCGCCTCGCCCGCCACGGCAGCAAATTTTCTCGATTATTTGCTCCATAACTCGGGGGCGGCGGAGGACGCGGTTCGAGAGGCATCGCTATACGGGTCGTACATTTTGAGCAGCTGGAAGGGCCTCGCCAAGAGTCGGGGTGTGTGGTGATGTGTACGGGATACAGATTGCGTGCAGACGTATCTGATACAGAGCTAGGTATAGGAGATGAAGAGTATGCTACGCCCAGTTGTCGATGAGGGAGTCGCGCATCTCGTCGATGACGGCAGAGGACGTTTGGCCCCGTAGCTCTGGCGGAACGGTGAGCGAGGTCCGAGATCGACAAGGAGGACATACTAAAGGCGGCTTCGATCACGCTGATCTCTGTTGCGGTCGTGTCGAGCCCTGTGAATGCACACCAGTCGTTGACGACGAGACCCGCGCCGACGACGTCCGAGCCACGGTTGACGGTGCCCGCCTGCGCGCAATGAGGAATGATGGGTACAAGGATCGGGATAGACGCACCACCAGGGGTACCTGGAGAAGACTGCTGAGCTCGTTTTGATCTTGTATGCTGGTCTTGGGGTGTACGAGGCCGCCTTGGTTGGAGATGACGCAATAACTGCCGACGAGGACGTTGTCTGCGATGGTCTGGCGGAAGACCTCGACCTTGAGGACGTCTGCGATGATCTCTTCTGTCTCGCGATCGACGTCGGGGTGGACGAGGGCGACATAGTCGTTGCAGGCGATGACGTTGCCGAGGGCGGAGAGACGCTCCTCGACGCGCTGGATGGCGACCGATTCGGGGAGGGAATTCCGGAGGTGCTGGAGTTCTTGATCGGTGGTCGTCGATGGGACGAGGAGACCGTGTCTGTTTCCTGTGTGGCGCGCGATGTGGTGTGACGGGGATCGCGCGGAGGACGGGGCTCACCTGCGGACAAGCGGCCGACGATGCGGGTGCCTGCGATGGTGGTGTGCACGATGGGGACGACATCGGCGAGTTCTGCCTCGAAGGCAGAGTAAAAGTTTGTAGAGGTATGCATGGCGGCGAGGCAGTAGCTATTTGTGAGCTTTGCAAAGACGCCGACGTCGCTGCTGTTTTCGAACTGGATGCCTGCGCGAGGATCAGCGATGGATGTGTAGATCGGGGAGTAGACTCACGGGTGGCCATGATGATGATGGTGTGATGTGGTCAGATCTATATACGCTAATTTTTCGTGAACGTGACTCGGAAATGCGACTTGTACGCCGACTCTGCACGAGTCACGGCGACGTCGAGCGTCTCATGCTCGACTCGTTCAGGGTCCGTCGTCTTCCACCCGCTCACCAGATGACTCACCCCGTGCACAGGCAACCGGCCCGCTCTCCTTTGCGACGTACATGCAATTCTGTCTCGCCCACCCCGTCCACGGCTACTACATGAAACCACACAGTGTCTTTGGCCCGCGCGGAGACTTTACCACCAGCCCAGAGATCTCACAGGTCTTTGGCGAGGTGCTCGCCCTCTGGATGATCAACCGCGCAGGCTCGAAACCCTTTCGCATTGTCGAGCTCGGTCCGGGGCGTGGCACCCTCATGGCCGACATCTTCCGCGTCCGTCCGTCCTCGTTGCTCATCCGCGCGCTGACCCCGCCCTCAGGTCGTCCGTCAGCTTCCAGCCGTCCATGCCAAACTCGACAGCGTGCACCTCGTCGAGACCAGCCCCGCCATGCGCGACCTCCAACGCACCACCCTCCGCGGCACCGGTCGCCTCGAGTGGCACGACGCCCTCGACCACGTCCCACGGCGCGACGACCGCTTCACCATGCTCGTCGCCCACGAGTTTTTCGACGCCCTCCCCGTGCACGTCATCGAGGTGGGTTCCCGTCTAGCCTCTGCCCGCACGACTCACGACCCCGTCGTACAGAAAACGACCCAGGGCTGGCACGAAGTCCTCATCGCCCCCGCCAACGACCCCAGCATCCGGTACGCCCACCCGTCCGCTTCCATCGCCGGCGGTACGCCATCCCTCTCCCCCCGCTGGACCCGCGTTCTCTCCCCATCCCCGACTGCGTCCTCGACCCTCCTCGGTCACGCCTCCCCGCGTTTCGCGTCCCTCCCCGTCGGCGCTCGCATCGAAGTCTCGCCCGCGTCCATCAAGGTCGCACATCAAATCGCCGACCTGATCGCCTCCCCTCCTTCCATCGAACCCAACGGAGGGGGATGCGCCCTCATCATCGACTACGGCGCCGAAAAAGCCGTCGGAAACTCGCTACGCGTACGTCACCACCACCGTCCTCGCTCGTCCGCGGTGCTCACGCGCGCGACACGCCAGGCGTTCAAATCGCACGAGATCGTCGACGTGTTTCATCGTCCGGGCGAATGCGACCTGACCGCCAACGTCGACTTTGCGTTACTCAAGGAGACCGTCTCCGATCGAGGTTCCGTTCTCGTTTCGTCCGTCTGGCGTGGCTGACGCACGTCCCCAGTCACACCCCACGGGACGCTCTCCCAGGGCAGCTTTCTCACCGAGGTCGGCATCCAGCTGCGTGCAGAGCGTCTCATTCGCGCAGCCTCCACCGAGGAACGGCGGACTGCCATCGCGGAGAGCGTCAACAGGCTGGTGGATCCGCTCGGCATGGGCGGGCAGTACGCCGTGCTCGGCGCGACGAGCACTCCCAAGGACGAGGCCGTCTGGCCGTTCTTGCGCACCTCACGCTGACGAGAAAGCAACATGCATACATTGGTCTATCTAATACACAGCAATTTTCACAGCAACATAAAACTAGCGTAGAGAGACAAGCATCAGAGTTGGACGGGGTATTCAGCCTTGATCATGTCCGCCAGCTTCTCCGCAGTGGCGAGCGTGGGCCCGGCCTGTTCCCGACCGATGGGGTCAATCCACACGCTCGGAACGCGGTCGAGAGACGACGCACCGTATGACCTGCGGGCACGTTGGGGAACACGGACGCGTCACAGACCCTGAGACCTCGCGCGCCTCGGACCTTGAGCTGCGCATCCACGACCGCACCCGGGTCGTCCTCCTTGCCCATCCTGCACGTCCCGACAGGGTGGTAGAGCGTCTCGACCCTACCCCGGACGATCTCGGCCAACTCTGCGTCGCTCAGCCGGCCAAAGTTGTGGTCCAGGTCGGGGTCGGCGTTCCCGGTGTCGGTCATGTCGGACAGGGGCGCCGTGTGCGCGATCGTGTACGCCCCGCGCGCGCCGCGCACGAGCGTGTCGACGTCGTGCTGCGTCGTGAGGTAGCTGGGGACGCGCACGTGAGCAAGCGGGTATGGATTACGAAGAAAAAGGTCGACTTGGGGTCAATGATGGGTGCGTCCCAGGGGTCCGCGGACCTGATCTGAAGACTGCCGATGCTCGTCGGGCTGGAGACGGTGTCGTCAGTCGTAGGCACACCTAAACGCGGAAAAGGTCACTCGCCGCAAGAGAATGATCAATATGCTGTATGCCCACAAGCCCGGTTTCACGAGGGGACCATGGCCATCTACGGGGCTCGCGACGAGAATCGCTTCGAGGTCTGGCGCGTCTGGACCAGAGGTGCTGTCCTCGATGACGTTCTTGTATTCCGCGGGTGGGAACATCTTCTGGTTGTCCGCTCGAAAGAACGAGGCCGCGTCACCGGCCTGGGTCGAGTTAGCAGCCCGGTAAGAAGCGCACAGGAAAGGGGCCGACGTTGGAAGTAAAAGGACCGGTGCTAAAGAGCTGGTATTGCGTGAATGCCTTCAAGACCTTGAAAGCGGTGGTCAAATCATAGGGTCTCGCGTAATTGATGGAAACGTGGAGCTTGTCTCCGAAACGGCAGGCGAATTGGAGGTGGTCTCTGAGGTTGGCGCCTACACCAGGGGAGTCGACGAGGACGGAAATGCCGTGCTCCCTGAGGAGAGACGCAGGTCCGACGCCGGAGAGCATGAGGAGCTGTGGGCTGTGGATCGTGCCGCTACTGTGAGACATTGAGGATGGGGCGGTTGGACAGGACAGACGGAAACGGTACCAGATGATGACTTCCTTGCGTGCCCTGGCACGGAAGTGGGTGGCGCGCTGCTTCGAGTTGGCAAACTCGACGGCGACGGCACGCGGAGTGCCCGAGGAGGAATCAAAGATGATCTTGGTGACGCGAGCGAGGGTGACGACCTTGAGATTGGGTCTGGCGAGGACCTCGGGGGTCAGGTAGGCCGTCTCTGCGGACACGCGTTGGTGGCGACGGTCGATATAACACACTGGGCAAAAGTGAACGAACGGCAGGCAAACGATGGACCAAACTCACTGATCTACATGGGAGGATTGACGAATGATGAGCATCGGAAAGGGTCATAGGGGCGTACCTTGTTAGTTCCGATGGTTCCTTTGGAGGTGGTAAAGTCTGGACTGAACGGGATGCCTGCATTGATACTGGCGTCGATGAAACGGGGAACTCCGGGCCAAGTGTAGTCAGTGTGACGGACGACAATGGGACCGCCAGAACCCTTGAGAGAAATGTCGACGTGCGGGTATCTGGGGTTCGGGATATAATTCTCAAATTTGCGGAAATAACTAAATTTAGGGATTGAGGTCCCGGAAGAAATCGGTGGGGATGCACGCGTACGTTTCGAAATTGCGCCAAGCCCAAGAGTTGTCGGCGACGATGGAGGCCCATTCGTCATAGTCGGAGGGTGCGCCATAGTGAGCCCTGGTGGCCAGTGGGAATATGAAAGGAGAGAGGGGAGATGACATACATAAGGGCATTTATGGAAGAACCTTTAGACGGGATCAGAGATCGGGAATGGATCTGAAACGGGAAGACACGTACATCCTCCCAGGAGACGTGCTGTGGTATTTGAGTCAAGGCAGGGACTGAAGCCGGGACGGAAACGACGTACCACGGGGACAGAGCATCTTCCTGTTGGCAGCATGACGCTGGGGCTCGGTGTGAAAAGCGTAGTCGTGTGGACCGCCGACGAGCCTCGTGAAAGCGGCGGGGGTCCTGCTCTGCCAGAGGACTTTGCCGCTGGGGGACGTTGAGTGGTGGGAAGGAGACAAATATGGGGTATATTACCTCGAGCCAGCCTCGATAAGAAGGACACGGAGATCGGCACGTTCGGAGAGACGAGCGGCGAGGACGCAGCCGGCGGTGCCTGTCGAGATCGGGTGAGCGACAGTCGGAAAGGGGGGCAGACTCGGACCTCCTCCCACGACTATGAAGTCAAATTCATCAAAGTCGGCTTCATCTGCGACCCTGGCAACGCGGGCATAGTCTGTAGTGGGTGATCCAAGACCGAGCATGAGAGAGTTCGAGTGTATGGGCGTGGCTGTGCTAAAGTAGCTACTACTACTCGCTCCCCGATGGTGCCCGACAACGCCGCCCCGTCCAGGGCTTCTCTCCTCAAATGGTGGTCCCAGTTTACCCACCAGCAAAAGCCCAAAATACCTCCCACCCGTACGTTTGCTCTCCCCCCCGTGCCTCCCCGCTTGACCCGCCCCGCAGAGCCTGCAGAGCACCACCCCGTCTTTGCCAAGCCGCTCAAGGAGTCCCTCAGACGGGCCAGCGTGCAGATATCCACCGCCAATGCCAACGGCGACCTCTACGTCTGGGGTTACATTCCCGTCGTCGTCGCAAAGTGGTCCGTCCCTCCCCTCTCCACTCCGCCGACCTGACCCTTTCTCAGCGGCCTCTACCTCAAGGAAAACGGTGCGTCCAATCCCGTCCTCCCGCCCTCCCTCGCCCACACCCCGCAGCGACCGAGGTCGAGGGCACCTTTCGCGTCAACGGCTCCGCCAAGCGCATGCGCGACCTCCAGGCCGCTTTCGAGGCTCCGCCCCGCGTGCGTGCTCCCCGCCCCAGCTCTCCTCTTGCTCACCGTGCCCAAGTATGGAAAATCTCTCGATTGGAAGACAGAGCGCTACACCACCCACGATGTCGCCAGCGTCTTTCGGCGCTATCTCACTCAGATGCCTGTGAGTCAATCGTGTCTGCCCGCGTCCTTTCCAACCTCTTCCAGGAACCCGTCATCCCACACGACATGTATCACGACGTGAGTCCTTTTCTCTCTCACTCTTCATATACCTCACATGTTCCCTCAAGTTCCGAGACGTCCTCGGTTTGTTCCCCACCCCATACCCGATCCGTGCGCCCCTAACCTCCCCCCGCAGCGAGACAGCCATACAACCATGACAACGTCATAGCCACCTATAGGCGGCTGATCTCTCGCATGCCACGCGCCAATCAATACCTCCTCCTCTATGTCCTCGATCTCTTGTCCGTGTTTGCGCGCAAGTCGGACAAGAACCTCATGACAGCTGCCAGTCCGTCCTTGCCTCTTTTCCGCTCTCTTCCACTCACTCCCCCCCTTAGATCTTGCCGTCATCTTTCGCCCTGGCGTCATCTCCCATCCTAATCACGAGCTCTCCCCGGGCGAGCATCAGCTCAGTCAAAAGGTCCTCGAGTTTCTCATCGATCAACAAGATTGCTTCCTGCTCGACATACCACCCCCACCACGCTCAGACCCCTCCTCGTCATGGCGTCCACCACCCCGTCCTAACCCCCACCCTTCACATGACCCAGATGATCCCGACCTCGTGCTCCTTACTTCCGATGACGAACGTCCATCCACCAATGGGTGGAAACTCGTCGGAAAAGACAAAAGACGCATCACACGCCGCCGCACGACGCACGAGCCTCTCGGTGGGTTGCCCTCCTCTGCGCCCGCGCGCCTTACCCTTCCGCGACGCTGAATCCCGACTCTTTCCCATTCGCTCCGCGGAATTCTTGCCGTTCTTTCATCCCCCTCTACTTTCATTTCTAATAGGATCAGCAGATTCCTATGATCGCTCAGAAATTCCTCGAGCTTCGACCCCCCTTTCTCCTGTGGCTGAACGCCCTGCATCTAGCCCAGGCCATCCAACTGCGGTTCCCCTTGGTCGCAGTCGAACCTTGCCGTCCCAACGAAGTGGCTCCGACGACGACAGGCAACGTGCAAGACTGTTGAGGAAGCAAAGAGCTCAAACGCCTCTTCCGGAGGGGCTCACCCCAGGGGTCAACATGAGTGCTTGAGTGCACTAGGGTCGGGTTTCAGTGCGATATTACACCTGATCTGTCGCGGAGGGATGGAGCGAGCTGCACTACTCGGAGTCTGGCCCTGCCGGCCGTTCTTGTATATGTTTCATCTTAATTCTCACTCTGAGGACTTAGTGTATGAGGGACAGTCTGGGACAGTATAATTATACTTCTAATTACATACGCTCCTACTTTGTGGATAGGTCGGCGTTGCGGCGTTGACAGCGCGCTCATCAAGACACAATGCGGTTGCCATGGCCCAGGAATGGAGCGCCAACGTCAGTGACAAGAACGACTAGTAATTGTGTTTGGGTCCCGCCGGGAGTGCTAAGCCGCGTCGAGGCTTGAGCTCGACAGTGCCATCCGCAGCAGTCAATGAGCGGTGGATATCTATTTATGTACCGCCGTACTAAGATCGAGCAATTCATTAGTACTCAATATCGTTACCCAGGCACCTTGCCAACATCATCTTCTCTTCACCATGCAACGTGGCGACGACTACATGATGCGGCAGGTGCCAGCCTACCGTGACTACCCTGCAGCAGCTTCTACCCCAGAGATGCAGAATTATTACGACGACCCGGTGAGCCGTACTCCATTTGAAGCGAAAAAGACGGAATTAGTAGTATATAAAAAATATATCAACATTGGAATGCACTTCAAATTTTCCTCTTTCCACTTCCACCTCTTCCGCTCGACACGACGTCTTACTGAACTGCTGCGCAGCCCGTCACTAGCCAACCCGTCACTAGCCAACCCGGCGTCCACCCTCCTTCGCCCTTTCATTCAACGACCGACCTTGCCAACCCCAACTTCAGAAATTCGCAACCCTCTGGCTACGCTGAAGCACCATACATGCCGTCCTCAAACCCGTACGAGAATTTAGAGACCCCGCCTCGCAACAGCGAGTGGCTCGAGAAGACCCAACGGTCCAATAAACGGTCCAAGTACATCGTCCGTCGTCTCTACCCGCTGTCGAAACATGGGCTCACCTCGACACATTGTATCACCAGATTATCGGTGCTGCCTTGACGCTCGTAGTGCTCATCGCCGTCGGCATTACGCTTGGCGTCGTGCTCACGAAGAAGAACAGTAGTAACAATTCGACGTCGTCGAGTGCCGCCCCACCTGGCACGAACCCCAACGATCCCAGTAATTTCCAGAAGAACCCTGCGCTGAAGCAGTCGTTTTGGGGCATCGCGTACACGCCCATCGGCGCACAATTGCCCAGCTGCGGCGTTACCCTCCGTGAGTCCGCACTGTTCTTCTTTCCCGCGTGTGCTAAGCGCGTGACAGAATCTGTCATCGAGGATATTCAGCTCATGTCCCAGCTCACGCAAAACATTCGTCTCTATGGTGCAGATTGTAACCAGTCTTCGCTCGTTCTTGACGCCATTCAGCAGACCAAGGTCACCATGAATGTCTGGCTCGGAAACTATCCCTCGGCCACGGACAACGGCACCGCATACGAACGCCAGAGGGGAGAGATTCAGACCGCGCTCCAGCAATTCGGTGCTACCAACGTGGCTGGTGTGACTGTTGGGAACGAATTCATCTTGGAGTGGGTGCCTGTACCTCTGGCATAAACACCTCGCTTATCTCGGCCAAACAGCGCCATCACCGCCGCGGGTCAGACGGACCCCAATGGTTCTGCAGGCAACGCAGGCAGGTTTTTCGTCAAGCTCATCTGGCGCTCCCATCTAACGTTTCGTCTCAGCTGCCCAGATGCTCATCCCTTGGATCCAGGACACTCGCAGCATGCTCACCTCGCTGAATCTCGGAAAGACTTTAACCGTCGGAAACGCGGACGCGGGCAGTTACTTCAATACCTTGGTCCTCGAAGCGGTGGACTATGGGATGTCCAACGTTCATCCGTGGTTTGCCAACCAGAGCATCCAGAATGCTGCTGGATGGACGTGGGACTTCTTTGAGCAGACGAACGTCGCGTTTGCTGAAACGCTTTCCAATAAGCCTCAGATGTATATCGCCGAGACAGGCTGGCCGACGGTACGGAATTTTATGGAGCTGACTGCGTGGTCATGCTGAACACTGCCCGACCAGAATACCTCGACGTTCAACTACAACCCAAACGATGGCCCTTCGGACGCTTCGGTCGCCAACTTGCAGGTACGCTTGTTGGTACGTGTCTGTTTGCCGCGCTCAACTCTGTTTCAGTACTTTGTGGACACGTTTGCATGTCAAGGTGGGCACCGATTTCGGCTTTCACGCGTGGAGCGTGGCTGACGTTGTTTAGCAACCAAAAATGGCACGAAATACTTTTTCTTCGAGGTGCGTTTCCGCATATATTTTTGAGAAGTGCTGGCTCACCATGTTATAGTACAACGACCAACCATGGCAGGTACGTATCTGTACCCCTGAGGTTGATGGGATGTTCACGTCGTATTCTAGGCTCAGCAGTATGGTGGTGTCGAGGCAAGTTATTTTGGTGCCAGTTCGATAGCAACGACTCACGTGGTGTTGACAGGGTTATTGGGGTCTATTCGACTCGAAGTAAGTTTGATGAAATGATTATCGCTTTATGACCGTCGGTGAACCATTTTTCTTTTAGCAAAAACTTCAAGAACATCACGGTACCCGACTGTTCCCAATCTTGATGGAACCTGCTTTCCCGGCGGACTTGGTCATTCGTGTTACATCTGTAAACCGGCTTATACACCTTTTTCCTATTCTTTCTTTGTATCTAATCGGACCTGTACTTTGTTCCGTCCCTGTCGCTCGCGGACTTTATTCCTCCCTCTCAACGATGATACCGTCCCATCCTCGATCCATTCGTCAATGGATTGGATGCGTCGTTCACGCGGCACGTCGCTCTGGCAGTGTCTTGCTTCCGCACGCGACGGGTCTAGACGAATGGGATATTTGGACCTTGGTATACCATTGGGGAGACGTTCTGACGGACGTAATAATATTAATACGCGTTCGTGCCATTGGCCGCCCCTTGGCTGCCTTGACGACGTACACCCAATCTATGAAATCGAAGACGTTTGCGACCTCGATCTTCAAGTCACACTCGAAGAAGTCGCGAGAGTTTGGTATGTTCTCCGCAACGAGCGAAAAAGACTGCATGCATCAGCCGGGAGTCGAACCCGGAGCTAGGCCATGGGAAGACCCAATGTTACCGCTACACCACTAATGCCATACGTAAGCATTTCACTGGCCGCTTTTTTTAATTCGAGACTCCAAGCCGATTCGGACAAACTTCATTCGCATATCGAACGTCTGTATACAAAGGTGACTGTTACAGGAGCATTAGTGGTGTAGCGGTAACATTGGGTCTTCCCATGGCCTAGCTCCGGGTTCGACTCCCGGCTGATGCATTTCGCTTTTTTTTTTCACCTTCCTTTCTTGAATGATCCATTGAAATCGGACATCTCGGCTCGGCGCATCTTGCCAAAGCCGAGGTGGGACACTACATGAAAGGCGTGAAATGATGGCTCAGTCAATGGGCACATCATGTTGCGGTCGTAACCTCGGAACTTGGCAGACTGGTCCTCGCTCCTCCTACCCATGTGGGTGTCTTAGTACCCTCGACCGGTGGATCTGCGTGTCAACGGGGCCTAGTATTCCCTTGTCACACTCTCCAACTGACACGTTTGAGGTACCCTGGTGCGATGCTTTCTTCCCCTTCTTTCTCTCAGATTACTTATACAGTCATCCACCAGCACTTTAAACAAACAATCACAACACACAGAATTGGGCCATGATCCATGCAACAACTTGAGTGACATGAAGATATTTGCCCATGGCACTATGTATAGTAGTCCTCATCACTTTTACTCTGTCCAGTAACAAAATGATATATGTTTACTGTCGAAATTTACTCTAAACTGGACCATAAAGCTCATCAATGCAAGTCAAATAAGTAAAAAATTGTTCAACAGGTGACCAAAGGTCCACATGGAATAATACAATTGTCTGGAGGGCTTATTAAAAATTCGTTGTTCTGCCAGCACAATGCCGGGCAAGCATGTCGAAAGGACCGCTATCAGTAATCTCACTACACATGATATGCTATAAAAAGAAAGAGCCAACCAAGTGGTGCAGCACGCAATGCGGCACGTTGATTGATGCAACGTGTTGATTGACACTTCAAAATAACATCTGACACATCGAAAACTGGTGGTCAAAAAAAATGGCCAGCCAGTCAAAGTCTGAGGCAGCAAAGAAGTGACAACATGCCTTAGACAAAGAAGAAGGCCTCCAATATGGCATGAAACTTCACCTGGAAGATATGAAGAAGCCAGAGAAAGAGTGGTGAACTTTGCACACACTCGCTGAAGAGGCAGAAATGGAGATGCAGAAGAAGGGGAAAAATGTTTGTGTCAACCATGTTACGCTGTCAAAGTGCATTAGTGGAGGAAGAAGCTGTCAACAAGCAAATGAAGTGAACCATGGCTGGCTTACTCCTGAAGAAGATGAAAATATTGTGGCATATTGTATTGAGCTCGCCGCACATGGATTTTCACTGACACATGAAACCTTGAAGTTTCATGTCGACTCTGTATTATGAGCCCGTCTCGGATCAGGCTTCCCAGAGACCGGAGTTGGCAAAAATTGGACAGACCGCTTTCTGAAATGACATGTCAAGCAGCTTGGAGGCTATTGGAGCACCTCATTAGATTTCAATCAAGGTCAGGCAGTGAACAAAAACACTCACAAAGCTTGGTGTGGGCTCCTTGAGCAAACTCTACATGATAAAAACATTGAGGAGAAATGTCTTTGGGCCACAGATGAGACTGGAATGCAACCAGGCATAGGGAAAAAACAGCGTGTTATTGGACCCGCAGGATGCAAGACACAATATCAGCAATGTGATGGAAGTAAGGAGACTATTACCATGATGGTTACAATCTGTGCTGATGGCAGCACAATTCTGCCTACCTGCATATACAAGGGTCAATCATTCTCAACAAACTGGCATCAAGATGACACCCTACAAGCGTTGTGAGCTTTGTCTGCTATATCTTGAGCTATCATGAACTTACCATCATGTAGAATTGTGCATTCTGATAAGGGCTGGACAGATGGTGTTATCAGAGCACTATGGATCAAGGATTTCGATGAGAAAACACATGAAAAAGCTCATGGACATGCTCGCCTCTTGCTTGTTGATGGACATAACTCACATTACACCAAGGATTTCCTTGATTATGCACATGAACACAACATTCATGTTCTGTGCTATCCAGCACATACAACCCACATTTACCAGGGTCTTGATGTTGTGATCTTCAGCCCTTTGAAGAAATGCTGGTCAGAGAAACAGGATAAATTTAAGAGCATGACAGGGCAAAGAATTACAAAACAAACCTTTATATCGATCTATGAGAAAGTGCACCAAAAGGTCTTGACTCCACAAC
>JBBPTO010000401.1:0-31661 GCA_038094155.1 Pulveroboletus cf. aberrans
TGCACTAAGGAGGGGTAACAATACTCAGACTCAGCTGTTGCACAGTGATGGCAGAACAACTGAGGGAGGAATGACAAAAGTGGACTGACTAAATAGTGACAGAGATCAGAGCACATGAACTCCAATGTAACCCCAATGTAATGTCTGAAATAGCATATATAAGGTCCAAAGGGAGAAAGAGGACCTTACTTGGTAAAACAACCAACTCTGAGATGCTCTAAAGCAGAGTTGAGAGACTTGGTGCACATCAACCTTGGAGTTGTGAAGATGGACCTCAGAGGAAGTCAGAGATTGGAGGAGGTATATTTTGACAGTACCTAACTGGCCCAACAAGTATCAATCAGATCCAAGACTAACTCATTGACTTTAGATTGGAGCTAACTTTTCTATGGCAGAGCTGGTTCAAGAGCATTGAAGGAGTCCAGAGGAAGGTTGGAGATCATGGGGTTTTAACAATCAGAATAAATTTAGACCCATTTGGAAGTCATGCTGAACTGCTGAAATGTCAATGTCTATAGTGTGGGCAAAGATATCCAGTACTCAGCCAGATGCCCAAGAGAGCAATCACAACTATGTATTCTTCACCTATAGTGTTGTCAAAATCTATAGTATGGGCAGAGATCCCCAGGACTCAGCCAGATGCCCAAGAGAGCAATCACAACTAATATTCACCTATAGTATGGGCAGAGATACCCAGTACTGCTAACTATTAGTACAACTATAGGTAAGTTAATGGTAAATCTCACCTCAGCTAGATGTCCAAGAGAGCAATCACAACTGAGGTGAGTAAAGTGATTTAAATAGTGAAATGTTATGTGCACATCTAACTCCAGAGAACTCCAGTTCAGATTTAAGCGAGTATAAGCGAGGTGCATTAGGAATAGCTCAAAATGAGAAAGGAATAGCTCAGAAGAAAGGAAATAAGTCATACAACTTTTGGAAGTTATATGATGTGCAAAGGAATGGTATGATGCATCAAGACATTTTCCTGAAATAGGTAAATGCAACTTCAAAGCAGACAAGGTGGAGGATGTATGAAAAGAGGGTGGAGTACCCTCAGAGTTGTACCAGAGTTGTACTGGAGTTATATTTTGACACTCCCACTCATGTGCATATGGAGTCCCATGGCTCAAACAAAGTTCTAGTGTTTCTCTCAAGTAAGCAGTTTTGTAAGGATGTCCATGACCATGACTCCAGTGGGGATGTATTGGACTACTGCTTCTCCTTTTCTGACTAGGTCATCCTGAATGAAGTGATATTTTCATTGGATATGTTTGGTCTGGGCACAGAACTGCAGATCTTAGGAAAGAATGACAGCAGCTTGATTATCACAGTGAAGAGTTGTAGGTTGGAGTTGTGAATGTCCAATCTGTTACAATCATTACAATCAGACCCTTTTTTCTTACTGCTCACATACACATGGGTATAAGTCCCAACTTGAACATTTATTTCTTTTCATCACTGACTACAATATCATGACTTATCATTCATTTCCATTGCATTCCATGTGATTCCACTTGCTCAGTCAGCAACTCCTTTCACCATATTTCATTACATTTCATGCCTACCCTAGATTCCTTTCTCTTAGGTATATAAACCCTCATTGTCGCTCATGCAATCCTTAGTCTAGTCTTACCCTTACCTTTCTACCTTTCTTCCTTGTACCTTTTCCCACCATTCACCTTCCACCTCTTGTACCATCACGACTGGAATACATTGGTGTTCTCACTCTATGATACAGGCACAAGGGTAGCCTCAATACCTTCTTGCTCCCCTTGCTGTGAACCACCCTTCAGTGAAAAGTCTTCATCATTGACCTTGCCTCAAGGTCTCCTTTGTCTACCACCCTTCAGTGGGAAGTCCTCATCATCTGTCCTCAATAGTAGACAGACTCCTTGTCCACCATTAAATTGGTAGTATTCTTCATCATCAGCCTTCTGACTGACTCCTCATCCACCATTAACTTGGTAGTACCCCTCATTGCTGAACCTCATTAGTAGAAAGGCTCTTGAATGTCTTGCCTTTGTCAAATGTCATCACCCTCATACACAGTTAAGTCCAAAGCCCCAAAGGTTCCACACCTGCCCTTGCTAAGGTCAGACATAACACAATCTCCTCAAAGAAGATGCAGATCCAAGCAAGATGTTGCCTGGCATTGCTAAGTCCAATGTACTCCGATTCCATAGTGGATAATGCAACCATGCTTTGTTGTTTACTCAACCAAGAAATAGCCCCTCAGTTACTGATGAAGAAGTATCTGGAAATGAAACAGGAGTTGTCCAGATCTTGTGACCATCCTGCATCAGAGTATCCATGGAAGTCTAGATCCATCAAGACTTCATTTCCATCATATCAGAGTATGTGTTTTGCTGCTTCCCAATGACACTTCTTTGGTGCTGCACTGAAGTGACTGAGTGTTCCGACTGCATATGCAAGGTCCAGGTGAGTTCCAAGCATCAGGTATATTAGGGAACCTATGATGGTTAGATATGAGACTGTTTTTCCTCCATTTGTCATCTCCATTATGACAGAGTTGTCCTCCAGGTCATCAATGGAGAGAGCAAGGTTGTGGATCATTGGAGTTGAGAAGGGTTTGGAATCTGCCATGCCAGAGCATTGCAAAACTGTTTGAATGTACTGTGATTGGGATAAGGAGATCATTTAGAGTTTGCAATTTAGTTTTATCTCCAGTCCTAAAATAAATTTTGCCTCTCCAAGATCATGCATTTTGAATGTGGAGGAGAGTGTTTGTTTTACAGAGTTTATGAAGGCTTGGGTGCTAGCTGCAAGGAGAAGGTCATTGACATATATGACCAGGAAACACACTTGTCCATTCCTTTGGAGAACATATACATAGGCATGTTTCTGCATCCAGGTGAGTAAATCTGAGATCTCCAAGTTTCTTGTCCAACATTTTGTTCCACATTCGTCTGGCTTGTTTTAGTCTGTATAGGGACCTTTGGAGTCACCAGCAGTACCCTGGTTGGATCAGAACACTCTCCAGAGGTAAGAGGTAGAGTTCCTCATCTAGTTCTCCATTTAGATATGCTGTGGAAACGTCCATTTGATCCAATTCCAGGTCATATTTTGCAGTGAGGGACATGATAGTTCATACAGAGTCTAGGTTAGCAACCAGAGCAAATACCAATAATCAACTCCTTCCTTTTGGGTGAAACTGTGTGTAATGATTCTAGCTTTGTAGTGGTCAATCTTTCCATTTTCATTGTATTTTATTCAGAACACAGGTTTGGATGTGATTGTCAAAATGCAACACCTCCAATCTCCAGTCATCTCTGAGGTCCTCCACTACAACTCTGAGGTTGATGTGCACTAAGTCCCTCAACTCTGCTCTGGAGCATCTCAGAGTTAACCATTTCACTCAGTAAGGTCCTTTTCTCCCTTCAGACCTCATATATCCTATTCCGGACATTATGTCGGAGTTACATCACAGTTCAAGCACTCTAATCTCCATCACCATTTAGTCAGTCCCATTTCATCATTTCATCATTTCTCCCTCAGTTGTTCCACTATCACTGTGCAACTGAGTCTGGGTACCTCTACCCCTCCATAGTGCACCCATTCTGACAGTGATGGGTTTTACTCTGATCAGAATTGGTACCATTTCATATACATGATTTGTGTTTAGGCTTTGGATTTCCTCTTCTATGGCAGATCTCCATAGGTCAGCATCCAGACGTGTATATGCCTCCTCAATGGTGTTTGAGAGGTTCTCTCCGGTCAGTGCTCATGCCACCCCAGTGAAGATCTGGTCATGAAGTTCCTCTTCCATGCTGCAAAAGATCCCTGGGATCTCTGGGGTGTCATTGGAGGAGTTGTCCTCTGTCTTGGACTCTGAAAGGACATTTTTTACTTCACCTTTCTCTGCATTATTTTCTGTCAGCATTGTTGTTTGTTTTCTTTGCATTTCCTCCTCCAGTGTTCATAGGTAATCACAGTTTTTGTCAGTGGGTTGGCATGTTCGGTTGCTTCTGTGAACTCCAGCAATGATTTTGGTGGGAGGTGACATTGGAATGGAGTGCTGTTTGGGGTCTGTGATGGAAGTCAGTGGTTTTGGAGGTTGTAAATGGAGCTGGCTGAGTTGCTTCATTAAGTCATTGATTGTAATCTCCAGTGGAGGTGCTCCCACTGCTGTTGGAGGCAGTGTGTCATTCCAATCTTCATCCAGGTCAGTGTCCATCATTTCGGAGTGTTGAGTCAGAGTTGTGGGGTTTAGTCCCTCCCACTGGTTCTCAGATGTGCACTTCCAAGGGGTAGCCTCCAACTCCAAAATTGTTCTGAACTCATTGAATGTGATATGTCAGCTGGAGATGATGGTCCTCCATTCCAGGTCTAGTAGTTTGTAAGCTTGTTGTCCATGGGTGTATCCAAGCAGGACACATTTTCATCCATGTGGTTGGAATTTGCCTTCACATTGTTCTTTTGGAATGAGGGCATAGGCAAGGCATCCGAAAGGATGGAATATGGAGGAGTTGGCTTTTCTGTGGAACAGCTTTTGATAGGGGGTGTCTCCTCCAAGTGGAGGCCAGACTTCAGGCTGTAACATATGTGGTAGTGGACATGACATCAGTCCAGAAGGACTTTGGAAGTTTGGAGTCCTCCAGCATGGAATTTGTGAGGAGGGAAAGTGTTTGGTTCATCTGTTCCACTAGGCCATTTTGTTTGGGAGTGTATGGAGTGGAGGTCTCAAGGATTGTTTTGTCATGTCAGAGTGTGTTCTTGAGCTCTGCATTTGTGTATTCACTGCCCCCATCACTCATAAGGAAATGGACATGTAGTTCAGAGAGATGCTCCAAGCCTATCTTGAAGTGGAAAAAGGCCTTTGTGTTGAACTTCCATTGCTTGTAGGTACTGCAGACATTGCTTTTTCATTTTAAGAAGTAAATCCAAGGGAAGTGGGAGAAGTCATCAACAATGATAAGCCAATATTGATAGCCTTCCCAGGATTGTGGAAATATCAGACCTCTGACATGTGAGTGGATAATTTGCAAGGGTTTCATTGCACATGGTTCTGTCTGAGATTCAAAAGGGACTTTTTTCATTTTCCCAACAGTGCATGATTCACAGAACTCCGGCATTCTGGAGATCTCATCAATGCCCTGGAGTTGCCCCCATCAGACAATGGTCTCTATGCAGGGTATCACAATGTGTCTCAAATGTCAGTAAAGTAGATTTATGTTGATGGTGGTCAAGCTCCATTCTGGAGTTTTCTGCATAGTGGCTTTTGCATGATATAGGCCATCTGTGTAGAATCCAGTGAAGATGGTGTCAGACCCTTTTTTAGCAGAGCAAGTGACAGAGTTGGCAGGAAAGGACATGGTTATTCCTGCTTTTGCTAGTTTTGGGATGGAGATCAAGGAGAGCATGAACTCTGGGATGTGTAGCACTTCACCGACCACAGTCTCAAAGCATTTTTTTCTGATGCAGCTTCAGAGGGTAATTGTTCCAATTTCTATGGCATTTATGGTGGAATCATTCCCAAACTTTATTTCTTTTTTGAGGGGGGGGTCAGTATGGAGTAGGTGTGGAACCATCTCTGGTGTGGTACCATGTGTGAGGTGGCTCTGGAGTCTATTATGGTGGTTTCAAAGCTCACCTTATTGGTCATGACATAGGCTTGAATGTGTTTGTATAGGGCACAGTCTACATGTTCACTATCTAAGTTTGTTCACTCTGGATCTCCAGGTTCTAATCTGCTTCCAGCCTTATTTGCCTTTTCTTTGTACTTTTCCTTTCCTTCAACTACTCTGGTCATCACTCCCATTGTCTATATTCCACAGTATTGTGGCTATCCATTTTATGGTACTCACACCATCTTCCTTTTGACTTCCTCTTCTACTCCGTTTTGGCAGTGTGGGCAGAGTGAAGTCAGAGCCAGAGTTGAGCCTCCTCATCGAAGGTTAGCTTGTTGTCTTCCATGGAGTTGACAACAGAGGAAGTGAAGGTGTCCCACTCTGGAGTGTGCAGGAGTGAGTTGAGTAGGATGAAGGCCAGCATTTTGTTGTCTATGCTGAGCTTCATTGTGCTGAGGCAGGACTCAAGCATCTGAAGGGAGGCAATATGATTGGAGACATCAGACTTGCCATCCCACTCTGAGGAGAAGAATTGTCAAAATGAATAAAGGCAGAGGCAAGGTTGAATGTCTCATGGAACATGACAAGGTGGTCAAATAGTGCTTTGGCCATGGTGTGGTGAGTGGTCTTAATCAGGAGTGCATCACAGATGTGGTCCTGAATGATACCTTGTGCTTTTTCATCACATTCCATCCATTTTTGGATGTCTTCAGCAGAGGAGATGGTTTCAGAGGTGGCCAGAGTGGCAAAGCTGGTGCTAAGGGCCAGAGGAGGAGACACAGTTGGACATATGTCAGTCCCAAGGATTACTCTGAGGACCTTCTCACACCAAAGCTTGGAGGTGATGCAGAGCTTCCATATTTGAAAGTTTGTGGGACCTGTGAGTAGGGGACAGGTGGTGATGTTTCCAGAGTTGGACTCAGACATCAGAGATGGACCCAGATGCATTGGGGTGGTGACAGTGTTCTGTGAGTAAGAACAGAGCTGTGTTTTGATGGTGATGTAGAAAACCAGAGTTCCCTACAGTAATATCCGGAGTTTTCACACAGTCCAATAGCCCCTATCCAGTGCTCCTACCAAATCTGAGACCGTTCCACTGCCATTTGTCCCAATCCAAGTCAAGCCAGTTGAAGTCTGAAGGTTAGGTTTGAATCCAATGTTCCAGACCCGAGTTCCCACACACTGGACCTGGTGTTCCTGCACCTCAGAACCCATTCCTGTGCTCCAAGTCTGGTCAGATTTTTGTTCTTTTCATGTTTCCTTTACTGTACTTCATTCAGGTATGCCCAGATTAGACTTTTGTACCTGGGAATTAGTTCCTATACAGTGTGCAATCCACCACCATCATTTCTAAGCCTCTAAGTCCGGTTTCCTAGTCTTTTCCTTACCTTTTCCTTCCAGTTCCCCTCAAGTCCTGCAACCAAAGTTGATTTTCTAGCCCTACTGAATGGGGAAAAGCCAGACTTGAGTTTTCCAATGTTCTGTGGACATTTAGTGAGCCTTTCCTATAGTTCTCTTTCCTTCTCCTTGCAATCCCCTTGGGTTGAGATACACTCATACCCCTATTTTTTGCTTAGGACTACATTCAAGAGTCCTTTTGCTATTTTACAGCAAGTTTGCCAGTGCACACTAGTGGGGCTCATAACCTGTCAAAACCTATAGTATGGGCAGAGATACCCAGTACTGCTAACTATTAGTGCAACTATAGGTAAGTTAATGGTAAGTCTCACCTCAGCCAGATGCCCAAAAGAGCAATCACAACCAAGGTGAGTTCAAGGAGAAAAAGTGATTTAAATAGTGAAATGTTATGTGCACATCTAACTTCAGAGAACTCCAGTCCAGAGTTAAGTGAGTGTGAGCAAGGTGCATTAGAGATAGCTCAAGATGAGAAAGGAATAGCTCAGAAGAAAGGAAATTGTCAAATATATAACTCCTCTGAGGTCCTCCAACTTACTCTGGACCTATTTCACCACAACTCCAAAGCTTTCTCTACAAAAGTACAACTCCTGACTTCAGAGTTTCTTGAAGTTGATTTGACAGTTAGTAACATCTTTTCTTCCTTTGAACCTCTCATTTCCTATTCTGGACATAACATCAGAGTTACATCGGAGTCCATGTGCTCTGATCTCTGTTACTATTTAATGTGTCTGCTTTCATAATCCCTCCCTCAGTTGTTCTGCCACCATTGTGCAACAGCTGAGGTTAGTCTTTTAGCTACATCTAGCTTTCATTTTACTTATGTTTGTAGTTAGGGTATCTCTACCCCTTCATAGGTAAAATACAGTTGTTCTGCCACCATTGTGCAACAGCTGAGTTAGGGTATTTCTACCCCTTCATAGTGCACACATTCTGACAGAAATAAGTCATATAACTTTTGGAAGTTGTATGACATGCAAAGGAATGGTATGATGCATCAAGACATTTTTCTGAAATAGGTAAATGCAACTCCAAAGCTGACAAGGTGCAGGACATACGAAAAGAGGGTGGAGTACCCTCAAGAGTTGTACTGGAGTTGTACCAGAGTTATATTTTGACAAGTGTGGGCAAATATACCCAGTACTACTAACTATTAGTATAACTATAGGTAAGTAAATGAAGGAATCTCACCTCAGCCAGATGCCCAAGAGAGCAATCACAACTGATGTGAGTTCAAAGAGAACATGGGGATTAAATAGTAAAATGATATGTGCACATCTAACTCCAGAGAACTCCAGTCTGGAGTTAAGTGAGGGTAAGCAAAGCATATTTGGGATAGCTTAAGATGAGAAAGGAATAGTTCAAGGAAAAAGAAATAAGTCATATGACTTTTAGAGATCATACAATGTGTTAAGAAATGATATGATAGAGCTAGACATTTTCCTGAAACAGATAAATGCAACTCCAGAGTGAATAGAGCAGAGGACATATGAAAGGAGGGCAGAGCACCCTCAGAGTTGTACCAGAGTTGTATCAAAGTTATACTTTGACATGAAATTAATCTAAAGATGAGGGGCCCCTCAAACAAATTATTTCACATTGGGAATTCCAATATTATAGCATCCTTAAGATATATTTCAAAAAGCACTTCCACATGCATGGAATTGCCTTTTGAAACACATTTTAAGGATGTTTTAATTTCGGAATTCCTGATGTGTCGAATATCTGTGTTGACCGACCAATGAATGCCGGCGAAATTGTGTATGTCAGTAACGCCACAACATGCAGCGCGCTCATGCTTCAACTAACTCTGTAGTTGAAGGCAGGTGCGTGCTACAGCAAAGTAGGCGAAAACAATATTCTAACTAACGTTTATACACAGATGCTACGCGATCTTTACTTCATATTAGCGTTCACCTGAATCTGCAGCCGTGACAAGTTCACATGGTGCGTTGCCAAGCAGTTGGAAACCGGCCGTGGCCAACGGCGGAAACACTGAGACGAGCGGACAAGCAAACTGGACCAAACTCTGTAGGGCGACTAAGACGTACGGGTACAAGAGTGGCTCTGCTATCTCTACGGTGGGCGGTAGATGACACGACACGTGACTAGGATGCCAGTGACTTGTTTTCCGCCCAACGGAACAGAAATTTCGTACGTGCCTGCATCCCGCTGCTCATAATCCTTCGGTATATTCAAAAAATGGTATATATGGTGTCATACATCACCTTTTTCACGACAGAAACTTATCCAGTGTAGGTATAGACCAGCCGACACTCCTCAGAAGAATGAAGAGCAGCGGAAGGGCCCTTTGTTAAACAGACGTCTGAAACATATAAATAGTGGTGGACCACGCATGTAGCGAGGTCCATCCTTGCTTTGTACTCTCATTTCTCATGACTCAACACGGGCTTCCCGAGCGATCTCTGCTCCCACGACAATGGCAGTAGCAACTCCACTACAGTCTCGTGTTCTTCATCCGTTATTTCTTCTTTTTCGGCTGCAGCGAGGTAATTGACGAAGTCGTCCCAGTCCACATGGCACATGGATTAGCAGGCGTGGCATTTGCCAATGTATTTTATTCCTATGCTGCGGATTGATGGCCGGAATATTTTAACATAGTGAAATAAGCTAATATTTATTCTATTCTACTAGAATGTTGGTTACGGAAAGCCACTCATTATGCCGGCACCTCAATAAGGAAAGCGCGGCGGGAATAAAACTACATTTGTAGTATCATAATTATCATCATCATCATTGGTTGATGCTTCTAGAAGGCCATCGCATAGCCCTCCCATGCGTGATGGAAGTCCCAGCGCATCAACGTACGCGAGGTCCTCGCGCACCAAACAAGCTATTGTGCTGTGCTCTGCCTCTGGCTCTCGTCGCTCCGTTTTTGGTTCGTTTGACGGACTTCACCCCGTCGCTTTCCAACTTGGTCCAAGTCGTTTGAACCCCTTCGTCTGGCAGAGTCTCCATTAACACCGTGGCTCGGTCATGGTCTATATCCACTGATGTATCCCGGGCCATATTGATTCAGGCAGGCCGGTTCATCGAGACTGTTCGTACATCAAGTCTTTGTCGCCGCGCGGATACCAAATAGAAGTAGTAGAGCATGCCACGGTACAAACTATCTCTCACTTTCTTCTTCCCTTCGTCCCGACGGCACGTGCGAAAATGCAGTTTGATTACAGTGTACCATATCGGATGTGGCACGCTCAAATATAACATGCGGGATTTATCCTGCCAGCGTGCTAAACCGCAGCCATGATGGGACCCATTGGTACAAGTTTCGGCCGCCATCCACCTCATCCCACTCGGTTGCCGTCATGGTCAGTTGGCAGCCACATCGTATTTTGATCGGGTGAATAGGTCATACTGTCAGCGAAAGGATCCATGTATACCTGGGGTGAGCCGTCTTGCCGTGGACCTGTGACATCATAATTCTATTCCTGGCAGATAAATACGGTTTAGATCAGAAACACCATCATGGATGGCATGCGAGAAGAAGGCACCACATCAGCTCCTTTCGACTAGTAGGATGGCTAGAACTGTGGCTGGTACTACTATGTGTTATCTTGGCAGTGCTGCTTTCCTAGCAAGATGGCGGGCAGAACATTTAAATGTGAAGTGACTCTTGTCAGTAATTAGGTTTATGATCCCCAAGTCATTCGCATCAACCTTCCCCAGTAACTAGGGTGTGTCTCACACATGTCTTCGACCTCAGACCTAGTGGCTACTTTGGAGTTATACCGTGCCTTGAACTATATTGCAAGTATGATCTTTCCGGCCTGTATTCAAGCATTCGTCTCACGGTACAATGCAGTCGTGCTCATCTCAATCACTGCATATGACTATGGTATCTCTATCATGATGATTATCATCAAATCTCACAAATAGTCTGACAGTTCTCGCATTTGGAAAAGAGGTATGGTATTTCATTTCTCCGGCCTTGATTTCCATTCCTGATGTCAATGGAGTTGGTGTATGTTTGGGTAAGTGAAATTGTTTTCACTAGGTCCATATCCACAACAATGTGATAGCACAGATCATGGTCCTGGGTCTCCACAGTCTTTGTCATTGTAAGTATATGAAGTATGTGTCTTATGACATAGGGTATTTACTAATCATTTCAATGTCAGGTTCATTACATTGGTATTTATTCTGCCATGTAGGTTTACATCTACATTGATAAATTTATGATGGTTGATTAATCTTAAATTTACTTCCAAGTACAGCTGCACTTGGTATGTGTGTTGGACTGAATACAGTTCATGCATCTTAACATTGTAACAAACCAATTGAATTTGCAGATCAAAGCATGTTCTCCTTTAATGATGTGCCTGTGACAGTATTTTTTTTTTTCTTTTTACTGTGCAATCCATTACTAATAATCATATCGGGACAGATGCAAGTATCCAATTACAATAACCCATGCCAATTATTGACTGTAATACAGATGTATGTTCATTCTACTTTTGTTTCATTCATTAACACAGTGTTATTTCAAGGTCTTCTGATACATATGAGTAATAACTGGGGATACTATCTGGTATTTCTGCAGGCAGCTGATTGGAAGTTCTCTTACTGAGCTTTGGCTTTCTCCATGCTAATTTCTAATTATAGTGATAATGATTTGGCGTGTTTATGCATTGTGGATCCGGTCTCGGATGGTTCTCTATGGTCTCTTACTTGGCTTTATCACACAAATGATTGTCACCATTTTTGGATTAGTATCCGAACATGTGAGTTCAAGTCTACATTGAGAATGCCAACATGAACTCAACAGATTCATAATACTACCCTTAACTTTTTCTCCAGCCACAACAACAGCATCAAAGGTGGAAATCCCTGAATTTGGTACAGACTGTGAAATTTCCTTGCCAGCGGATCCACGCTTCACAACATGGAGTTTTATCAAACTGTCCTTCCGGGTTGCTTTTACAACTATACTGCTGGTTCTGGCCCTTATACCAACCTGCAAGGAGTTTTTCATGGCTTACCAGTCAACAAAGTGCTGGGAGGTTAACAAATACATCAAGGCACTTGTAAGGGAAGGAGCAATTTATTTTATTCTGTAGGTTCCTCTCCAACTTTCAAGACATTTCATGATTTCCTTCTTTTCCTTGTTTCACTTTTGCTCCCAAATCTACATTGCTAAAATGGCTGAATCACTTTTTTTTCATTTAGGAGCTTAGTGTTCAGTATTATCGAGCTATTGGCTAGCACATTCAATTCAAGCAATTCAACCTTTATTCTCATGATCCTTCTAGAATTCACTGCTATCTCTCTTTTAGTTGCTCTCACGCCCCGGTTCATCATTAACATCCGAGAGTTATATGATCATGACTCTTTTCAAAGCCAGGGACAAGGGATTGACACTGGATTCGGAAAATTACCACAGACAGTGATTGAATTTGCCAATGCTAGTACTGGGACCACAGGGGAACGGGTTTAGATTTGAGGGATGATCTTTGTTGAGGAATCCGAGGCGATACATCTGGGAGCTTGAACATACGTGTATAAACATATGGCTACGAGAACTGTCTGTCAATTGCGATGTATAAATATGGTTATGGTGACGTGCTGAGGTAGTAGGTGCGAGTAATGAGAGGTGAGAGGCATGGCGCCGCGTGCAGTGTCGTGGTGTCACGTATATACACCCCTGAGAACTCGCAGGCGCAAAATCGCCCTCGTCACGAGATCAGACAAGTCATGCTACACACGCATCCAGCACGAATGCGGTTGATATCAGGTCAACATGTGTACTACCGATTCATACACTGAAAACGTGGCCACATTGACCGGCACGGAGCTTGTATGCGAGTCAACACGGGACTACACACCGCTACACACCACGCACCGGATGAGAGTGGGCGTGAGGCGTCTGAAAAACACCTTGGGCCCCTCGGCGCGATAGGAATGCACCACTGTTGACAGAATAGTGCGATATGGATCTGCCGTGGCGCCGCCTGACGACGACCGCGTCCCGACACTGGCATATGTAAACGACCAGACCACCGCGCATAGCCGCTACACCAAAAGGCAGAATACTGAATGACTAGCATTCAGCAGTGCGGACAGTATATGTACTAGTTATGGGACCTAGGTAAGCCGGCGTGCTTACTACACCTTCCCACCCTTTCAGACCAGTTTATCCCCCCAACAGAACTGCCCCTAATCGCACTGGCACTGGCACCGGCGAGCTCAGCGCTCTGCATACGTGTCTTGACGAGGTCCATCGGAAACGTCGCCATCCACCCCGCGATCACCGCCAGTCCGCCCGCGAGAAAGAGCGCCGACCACGGCATGCTGCTCGCATCTGCGTCGGTCTCGGACAACAAGGACGAGTGATCGGCCGTCGACGATCGCGCGGATGGGGGTTTGAAATACCGACACGTCGCCTCGTACTATGCCCGCCGTTCAACGCGTCGCGTGTGGACGGAACCCGGGGGAGCTCACCGTGAGAAAGTATGTTCCGTAGCCTGTGTCTCGGAGGGCGGTGGCGGTCAGGCCGCGGTAGAGTCCTCGGAGGCCGTGTTGCTTGAAAATGGACATGGCAACCTTGAGAGCAGACGCGTTCGCGGGGTCGTTGGCGAGCACGTTTTGTTGTCGTATCTTGATCAGTTCGGTGGGACTCGCGATTAGCCTGGAGTGAGGTTCTAGGGGGGTTCGTTTGAAAAACGATGACGCATATACAGTACTCACGAGGTCACGATACCACAACCGGCGCCCGCAAGATCGACTTGGGTCAGTGAGGAGATGGAAGTAGGGTCGTCGAGCTGAGCGCGCATGAAGAACTTGTACGAGGAGAAAACGAGACCGTTCATGAACGCGCATGCGGCCTGTCAGTGACAAAAGGAGTCAAATAAGACGGACGGAACAACAAATCATGCTACGCACGAGGGGAGACACGATGCCCTTATAGAGGCCCGCGAAACGCTCTTCTCGGATGATCGTGACGAACGCATGGAGAGTCGACTTGTATTTAGCGTAGATGTTCGGGTTCTGGAAGCGAGTTTTGACTGCGTGGGTGAGATGGTGAGGACGTGTGGTGTGCCAAGGAGAACATACCTGTGTCGAAGGGGTGTGCGACCAGTAGTCCAACGACGCCTAGCTTGGACGGGTGACGATCGTGTCGGAAGAAGAGTACGATGGTGACGTACCCGCGGCGGTTCCAGCGAGAAAGTCGGCGGTTGGATCGAGATCGACTGGGGATGGAAGTCAGCACAAGTCCGCGAGTGGAAGGCTGGGGCTTGCCCACCATCTTCTATAAGGAGTGCTTGTCTTGTTTGTTAGCATTCCGAAGTTACTCCGTTTCTGCAACATAAAAAGGCCGAACAATCATTGACACCGACAGCTCTTGCTATCACAAAGGACCCCGTATACTCCAGGGAGTATACAAAAGAATTACCAACTGCACATGATGGCCAGTGTACTTGATAGGCAACCACATGTTACCTGCACCGGGTATGGGTATTTGCCATAAGTGCCACATTATGTGGTGCTGAACCAACTCAGATTCAGGGGACTCAGATTGGATGAATGAAATAGGTTGAATGAATGGTGCTTGGGCTGGCCTTTGACTTGCTCAGGAACAGGACCTATACTATAGGGGTGGCTAAGGGATTGGAAAAAGGGGCTTTTGCATGGTAGAGGACACCAGTCTCCTACAATGTAACAGGTTGGAAGAATTTATGAAACCAGAAGCAATCTCTGGGGTCTTTTTGGTGTGATATCTCATCAAGGTGTTTGGCCTTTTTAACTTGGTGGTGTTCAGAAACTAAACAACTTCAGAATGCTAACAAGATACTACAAACTCTTCTATAAGTAGTACTTGTTGCATGTCATTCCCTGGGTTTATGATGGTGAATAATTTAAAGTGATGCAAGTAGTAGCTGAGTGGTCCATAATGTTATTTACTCCTGATGAAAACTTGCTATGGACTGTGTATGTTGCCATCTTCTGCATAGTCAGATGTAGGTAATAATAAATAGATACAAATATGCATACCTCTGCACACATCTGCTGGATGTTGTCTGTCCTGATTTATACTATGTGCATGCAGACTGTGCACACAACAAACAGCCACAATTTACACACTCTCTGCACCTAGTGCATGCTCACCACCATTAGCAGGACTTCTTACATATCTGATCTCACTCACCCTAGCCTCTCACTATGCTGCAAGATCTCTGGACCTGCATATGTCAAAAGTATGGCTTCAGCCAGCTGCATCACATTCCCAAAACCACCTTCTATTGTCATCTTCACCTCTCTGCTGATGCTGATGAGGAAGAAAAGCAGTGTATTCTTGCTGCTAATGCCCCCCGGGCTCTGTGATGCCATGGATGCCAATCTTGAGAAGGTCAATGCAACCCTCATATTTTATCTCATTCCCCCAACGATGAAGATGCTTAGAGAGGACATAGACATGCAAATCAAGACACATTAGAGCTATGTTTCAGATCCTTTCTTTCTAGTCAGTACCATAATGACTTGTTAGACCAATTCCATTCCAGATAAGTGCAGATCTCCCAATTGGCATTTGACCCCACTGGATGATCCTTTCCCTTCCTCAGATCATTTTTCTCCACTGCCAAATGATCCTCCTCTGTCAAATAATCCCCCTCCACCACCTGATCACCCTGTGTCATGACAATCACAATTATGATCCCTGCCTCTCTCTGAGTATGAGATTGAACTTAAGTGCAGACAACCAGTGAACATAAATATTGATGATCTCATAAATTCTGCCACCCTAAAAAAATAAACAATGAGGTAGAATTCATCAGGCTTGTTCAAGATGCTTCTCTCAATGATCAAACCAACAACCTATCTAGGCAATGTCTTGAATGCCTTAAAAGTACTTCACAAGCTCCACCCAAAATCAAAAACAAAGTTATTTGACTCAGCATATTCCTCCCAAGTTATGTATGGACTACTTCAACAATCTGTGAAAGCCAACTTTTTTGACTCTGAGGCTGTCAATAATCTTAGCTTCTATTCAGTGGAGAAAAAGATTGCCAGAAACACTGGAGTTGAATGTGTTGAACATGACATATGTCCTAATTCCTGTGCTGCTTATACAGGACCATTTGCTGGATTTGAAGACTGTTCAATCTGTGGACAATCTCAGCAGGACCCTGAACCTCTCTGGGCTAGTAATGGTTGAGTCATAGTTGAGGCAAAAAAGTGCATCATGATTTCCATTGGACCACAACTTCAAGCACATCATTGAAATCCAGAATCTGCACAAAGAATGCAATATCTACCTCTATGAATGTACTCAACAAATCTGTAAGAAATTACAGCACTCTGGTCAGATTCCTATTATACATAATGTGGCAATGGGCCTTGATTATCTTGGTCCTGTTTTTGATGGAGACATCAAAGAGAATGATATCATTCTTATGGTTTCTATTGATAGAGCACAGCTATATAAACATAAGGAGTCTGACTGATGAATGTATAATTATAGTGAATCAATCCACAGAAAAGCAGTATCAGAAGGCACATGCTCTGCTGTGCAGATTCATCCTAGGATTACACAAGCCAGAAAACCTTGACTCGTTTCTCTTTCCTGGAATACAGCATCTATCCACAACTAGACATTCTCTCCTGATTTATATCTCCTATTTTCAATGGCAGATGGTCCAGACCTTGTCTACTGGGATGGTATGGTGGGTCATAGCAGAAAGAATGGATGGCACCTATATTATGGGATTATCAGCCATAAAAAATCCCTGCACTGATCAGATTGAGGAACTGATGTGCAACTGGTAGTGACCATCTGGATGTGGACATCTTTAACCTTCCTTTCAGTAGATCTAAGACCTACTACAAAGATTGATCACTTTTCCAAACATGACCCATTATGATCAACATAAGACAGAGGCTGGGATTAATAAGCCCCCACTGATCCTTGGACTCCCACCATGGTGTTTCCTTGGCATTCCCTTCTGCATGACTACTGATATCATACACCTTGCAGCCAATCTTGGTGATTTACTTATCTTACTCTGGTGAGGCACCACTGATTGCAACAATCTTGATAATGTCAACACTTGGAACTGGCCAGTGTTTGTGGACAATGCTGCTTGAAAGTGGTATGGTAAATCAGTTGCAAGGGCAGAGGCCTATCTTCCAGGCTCATTTAGCACCTGGCCTCACAATATCACTTAAAAACTCACATCAAATTACAATATCTGGGAGTTTCAACTCCACACATTTGATCTTGGCCCCATCCTTCTGTACAATGTTATGCTGAACAGATACTACTGAATAGCACACCCTCGATAGTGCTATGAAGTCTGAGGGAGTCAAGATGTTTTTGATAAGAAACTAAGGTTGAGGGATGAATGGTAAAGGCAAAGACCTGGCGTATTGAGGTACATGAAGGGGAGGTCTAGCTTTGAAAATACATGGTGAGACAAGTACAGTATATGCATGTAGGCATGGGGAAAGTTCAGGATAGATATGGAAGGAGTCACTGATGAGGTAAATGAAATTGCATGAAATGTGATAGAAGTGGACAAGGAGTTATGATATCATGGCCAGTGATGAAAAGAAATAAATGTCCAGATTGAGACTTATATGGATGCATACATAGAGGTGTATAATTAGAGGAAAAGGAGGCTGATCATAACAGCTTGAATCAGAGGCTTTGCAAAGCTCTCTTCAGAAGGCACACTACCAATCAGAAAGATCAAACAATGGGCTCATATACAATTGAAAAATGGTCAGGTTGCCAGGAGCACCTGGTGAGAAACTCTGAAAGATCCAGACAACATTCAAGTACCACATATTACTCCAGTATGATCCTTTTCAGTTTCTCTAATATGGCTCATAATTTTCCAGTTTTTATATGGAAATGAGATCTGCTTTGAAGGAGTGCAATACTTTACATGACTTCCATATAAAGCTGAAGGTGGTTGGTGATTCCATGATATGTATTGCACTTGTCAAGCTATATTCACTCCCTGACACCCACATATGTACTTGAGTTCTTATTTCAAACCATAGCTGCCTGCACTCAAACTGGTGAACTGGTTGATGTCAACCAGGCATCTATACAGGGGTCACCAGCTCACACTGAACACAAGAGAGAACTCACCAACAACTAGTCAAGATAGATGAAGCATCATACAGCACATACTAGCTAGGGCTAGTGAAAGTCTTTGATAGTGGACAAGGGTTTGTGACTGGAAATGCCATAAGAACTTATCTGAAGTTCTTGGGCTGTCTATTGGGTGGTTTATATAGTAGAAGTAATGTGTCATCATATTTGTATCATGACATCTATGTATGATAACCATGAAAGGTTATAGAATGTCATAGAGTGTTCAAGAACTTCTGATCTATCAGCTTGCTCTAGGGCTGGTCAATAGAAGTGCTATATTTGAAATATGATCAGTCAGCCACTTCAAAGCCAGCCAACAGAAGTTGCTGAGTTGTCAATAGAAGCTCTGAATTTGTCATAAGAAGCCATGATGTGTCACAGCAGAAGAACACTCTAGAAGGTCATTGAATGTCATAGAAGTATATATAATGAGTCAGACTCCATATAAGGCCATAGAACCTTCTGAAATGAGCATATGACCATGCATGCTGTGTGACAGACCATGTAATGGATCATGTGACCTTAAGTCATATAACCTCTATTTGAGTATGAGAAAGCATAATAAAAAAAAGCAGAAAAAAAGAAGGTGAAAAAGTAGAAAAGAGACATATTGTAACAATTTATGGATCATTTTGCTCATATAGAAAATGAAACCTGGTATGATAAAACTGCTGACAATGCACCTTTGATGGAATATAAACCTGAAAAGGTTATTGTGCAACAAATAAATCTCTGGTCACTCTAGAAAACATCTGGAATACTCCAAAAGCAAAAAAGTGTCTATTCTTACTTTCCACTTTTATTCTGAATGGCTTCAGATGTGAAATCAAAGAGAAAGAAGAAACAAATGTGGAAGACTAGTGATATAGGTGTCTGCTTTTTTACCACAGTCAAATTTATATTGGTTTCAGTTGTCCCACATTACACATGAAATACAGCACCAGTGCTTTGGTCATTCTAGTGACAATGCACTGAGACATGGAATCAAAAATCTTACTGGCCCATCTCAATGTGCCATACCCATGTCTCATCCTTCTCATAAAGGATGTGCTATGGGCAATATGCACAACAGATCCTTTCCAGACTCTTTGAAAAGAGTGATGTGTATGCTTGAACTGGTACACACTAACCTTATGGGTCTCTATTTTGTGGAACCAAGGTCAAGATCATGTTATGTTCTTACTTTTATAGATGATCACTTTGAATTTCACTTGTTTCATTTATTAGAGACAAAGCTGCTTTTGCATAACACTTTCAAAACATGATTTCTTGAGCTGAAATCTTCACTGGTCAACAACTCACCTTCATTTATTCAGATCAAGGAGGAGAATTCATGGGCAAACTTCATGCATTCTTTACTTTCAGGGATATCACACATAAAACAACAGTGCCTCAAACTCCTCAACAAAATGATTGAGCAGAGGGATTTAACAGAGCCATAATGAAAAAAGCAGAAGCTATGCAACATCATGCATGCCTACTAAAATCCTTTCGGCAGAATGCAATAGCAATAGCTATAACAGACAACCAATGCATTGTCACAACTGGAAGACCCCTATTGAAATATTCAAAAATGATAACAAACCAGAAGTCTCTTACTTCAGAGTATTCAGCTGTAAAGCATTTGTCTACATTACTCCAGAACAAAAAAGAGATAAACTCAGTTCAAAGGCTGGGCATTCTGGCCAACAACCAGAAGAAGAGCCTTTGACTCTACACAAGCCATTTTTGATGAATCAGTGTTCTCTCATAGTCTCAAAGGTTATGAAGATGTACCAATTCCAATTTCAGTAGAGGCCAATGAAACAATAGCAAATGACATCCCTATGGATCAAGAAAGTCAAGAATCTCAAGAAATACTAGTAAAACCTTGATAATTGGTAGTATTCCTACCAATACCAAGAGCAAATTTGCATCTCAACCAACCACAAGCACCTCTAGCAGCACTACATGATTGAGAAATATCAGCACTAGATGTCAAAACAGCATTTCTGTATGAGGATTCTGATGAATAGATCTACTGTTACAATACAACATGCCTGATGACACAATATGTCTTTTTCTCTCCATTTCTCTTTATTCTTCTATTATTTTGTTATACTTTCTCACACTCAAATGGGGGTCACATGTGACATAACTTTAGATTACATGACTTAAGATCACATGGTCAGTTATATGGTGAGTCAATGGGCTGGCACATGCTTATTTCAGAATGTTCTGTGACTTTCTATGAAGTCTGATTTATTATGATTCTGTGACATTCCATGACCTTTCAGAGTATTCTTCTATTATGACTTATCATGACAAATTCAGGAATTTCTATTAATGGCTCAGCAGCTTCTATTGGCCAGCTTTAAAGTTACTAACTAATTACATTTCAAATACAGTGCTTCTATTGGCCAGCTCAAGAGCAAGCTGACAGATCAGAAGTTTCTGAATGTTTTATGACATTCTACAATCTTCTATGATTATCATATATGGATGATGTAATACAAACACAATCATGCATGCCCTGTACTATATAAACTTGCCAATAGATAGCTCAAGAACTTCAAATAAGTTCTTGTAACAGTCACAGTCACATTACCCCTTATTCATTACCCTCCCTATACTCTACCATGTATTAAGCTTGTGCTGGCATGTGCTGTATAGTGTTTTTTTTTTACCTTCACTGATTATGGAGAGTCTTGTCTCCAGTGGTATGTGTTGGCATGCACTGTAGAGCATCTTGACCAGCTTGACTAACTGTTGACATTGTGCATACATTCATAAGATCTGTGGTTGCTGTATAGAAGTCCAGCTGACCTTGTTAGAGGTGGCACTATACTTTCAAGCCTGGTGTGGTGGCAAGAGTCACCCACTGGTAGTGATATTTGGAGGTCAAGCCTCTGAAGTTCTGTGCAAGCCAGCAGACCACTTGAGTACATGCCTGGTTGGCTTCATCTACAATGACCTCAAAAACCATTGCAATGCCTAAGCTCAACACAAGGCACAAAGTGCCCTTCAGCTACCTGTGGGATTTTCACTTAGCTTTGGTAAAATCAAACAAAGTATAGACTATGGGCTATAGATTGGTCTCAGAATCATGTGATTTGGATCAACAACATCATTGCAACAGATTTGCTTCTTTGAGACAGCAGAATCTCATTGAAATGAAATGATACTTGATCTCAAATGCTTAGACAGATAAAGATATACATCCAAATAATATATCTGAGGTTGAAATATTTTACACACTTTTTTGCTTTCAACCTTTATCATCATAAGATCTCTCTCTACTTAAAAGGTTGATATTCTCTCTATGCTTGATGCTGGCCAATCTGCATACTCTATTGCAACTGCTATTGGTCTTCATATGTCTACCATATCTAGACTCCACTCCAAAGAGTGTTCTGAGCTTCAAAAATCCACTGAAGGTTGCCCATCCAGGCTGTCCTCTACCAATATCCATGATTCTATTCATCTAATCTCTTCTAGAAAGGCAGAGAATGTTGTTAAAGTAACAAAAGCTCTTATCCAGCTTGTCAAGGTGCCTCTACCTGCCACCACAGTGGGTCATCACTTGAAGAAAAGTGCTATGAAGGCTGTAGTCAAGTCAAAATGCCCTCTTCTTTTAGCCAAGCATTGTAAAGCTTATTTGGATTTTGCCTATGTCCATAGGAATTGGACTGTGGATAACTGAAAGAAGGTCATATGCTCTGGTGAGACCGAAATCAATCACCTAGAGTCAGATGGACATAAATGAACTTGAAAAAAGTTGAAAGAGGAGAGTCTCATGACCAGAATATCTGTATTATCTAAAAAGAAGGCTAGCAGAGCATGAATACCCCTTTAAAGATATTTTAAAGTTGTGGGAAAGAATTTAGAAGGAATTGGACAAAATTCCAGCTGAAAAGTGTCAAAAGTTGATTAAAAGCAGATTGACACAGTGATCGGAGCAAAGGGAGGCTATACAAAGTATTAGATAATTCTAAATACCTCCTTAATAATAAAGGTGCAAAACTGTTGCAATGGTATTGCTTATTTAATATCATCATAGCTCCATAGCCACAGAGCCGGACCACATGATTCTGGGACCAATCTGTAGCCAAGAGTTTGTGCTTTGTTTAATTCCACCAAAGCTAAGTGAAATTTCCACAGGTGATTGCAGAGTGCTTTGCATCCCATGTTGAGGTTAGGCATTGAAACAGTATTAAAGGTCACTGTACATGACACAATCAGAAGGCTTTATAGATCCCAGGAATCTCTCAAAAGTCTGTCTATTAAATAAAGCTATACTTGGGTTAAAACAAGCCACACTCCAATGGAATAAGGTACTTCATGCCTCTCTCATCAAATTTGACTATCAAAGGCTATATTCAATACTGGAGTTTACATAAATAAAAAACAGAAATGATCTTGATCATCATTGTGATATATCTTAATGATGCACTTTTCATAGGTAGTAACAAAATACTAGTTCTCAAGAAGAAGGAATGTTTCATGAAAAGACAAGAATGTAAAGACTCTGGAGATGCAAAGGAATATTCATGAGGATAACAAGGGATTGAACCAAACAAGCTCTTATCCTTAATGAAATAAACTATCCTAAAAAGGTCATCAAGCACTTTGGTCAAGAGAACTGTAAAGCAGTTTTGACACCTTTACTCTTAGAATATAATCCTAATCCATCTACACAGGAAAAACCTGATTTCAAGATTCAAAGCCTCTTTCAATCAGTAATAGGCTTGAATCTCTTTCTAATGCTTGAAACAAGACCAGACATTGCATTTGCAGTTTTCATGATGTCATGGTTCTCTGCAAATCTAGCAGAAAAACTTTCACAGAAGAAATCTGAATAGTGCTCTATATTCCTTTGACAAAGAAATTGTAAATCAAATATTCTGTGAATGTTTCTCAAAATGATCATATAGCATACTCCAATACAGTCTGGGCTGGAGATACTGGAACATCTAGATTCACCACAAGATATGCTATATTTCTAGCAAATGAAATGGTCTTATGGCTTTCAAGAAGATGAAAATCTATTAGACTCACATTCATCAAAGTAGAATATTATGAAATAACAGAAGTGACAAAGCAAATAATGTGGATGAGAATCATATTTGAAGAACTAGGCTTTCCACTTAAGTCAATTTCCTTATGCATGGACAATCAAGGTGCTATGTTTTTAGTATCAAACTCTGTACAGGAAGGTTATCCAAAACATGGCTGAAAGGATGATCATTACATCTGGAAAGCCATCTGTTACTATCTGCCCCTTTTCTCTCTTTTTATTGCTTACATACAGGTATAAGTCCCAATCTGGATGTTCTTTTCTTTTTATTGCTGACTATGATGCCATGACTCATTGGCCACTCCCATTGCATTCTATGCAATTCCACTTGCTCTGTCAGTGACTCCACCCTTACCTACTGTTACAACTGCCTCTGGTAGAGGACAGGCATAGCCCCTTAGAAGGGTCTAGAGTACTAAGGACAAGGCAGAGTGGAGCAAGCCACTCTACAAGAATGAGGTACAATGGTTCTGCAAGAACAAGGCTTTCTGCTTGCTCAGTCTCAATGATTGAATGTTGAAGAGAAGACTTCCCAATGATCTAACATCTCTGGGTGGCACAAGTATAGGACAGTGAGGTTTATATAGATACAGTGGCTCAAAAAAGTGTCCCAATGTTGGTGCATTTTGAAGAGATTTGTTAATTGCCAGTGAAGAAAACCACTCAAGGCCAAATACTTGCAAGAGCGAAGGTAGTATTTGCTCTGGGCTTCCTAACCCCACTTAGATCATGTGATTCTGTTGTCATGCCACTGAGTTACAGCCATTGTTAAAATGATTTGTCATTGGGACACTTATTTGAGCATCATTCCAATTTTATACTTTTAGTACTTAGTGTGTCTTCCTTTGGCCTTCATCACTGCCTCTAGCCTTCTTGGCATAATTTCTATCAATATTTGACCTTCTCAGCCTCAATTGTGTCCTACTCCACTGCAATTCTCTCCCAAGGTTCCCATACTCCCCTAGCTTGTCTTGAATAGTTGTTGAACTTTTGTTTCAGAATTTGCCAGACATATTCAATAGGACTAATGTCTGGAGATTGTGGGGGCCAATCCAAAAGCTTGACTTCATGAGATTCAAGCCATTCCTGAGCTCTTTTGGAGGAGTGCCTGGAGTCATTATCCTGTTGAAAGATAATGTCTTCCTTAGAAATACCTGAGTTTTCCATGCTATGAAGCAGATTACCCTTCAAAATGGAGACATACTGCTCAGCATTCATCTTGCCCTCTACCCCTGCCAAGATGTTAATACCATTCCAGCCCACACATTCCAAAACCATCAAGGAATCTTCTCCAAACTATATCATTCTCTATACCTTCCTGTTCTGTAAAGGCTTGCCTGCTATTTTTCATACATACTTTCTTCCATCTGGCCCAATCCTGTTAACCTTGGTTTTATATGACAAAATAACCCTAGTCTAGTCCTCTACAGTCCAGTTTTGATACTTAAGAGCAAAGGCTAGCCTTTGTTTTCTGTATTTGACAGATAGAAAAGGCCTTTTCTTCTTGACCACAGCTCTCAAGGAAGCAGACTTGAGGACATTGTAAACAGTTTGGGATGAGATAGGAGAGGAGAGGGCAGAATTGATGAGATGGGTTGCTTAAACAGCATTTTCCACTTTTCCAGTGGTAATATCAGAAATAATCCTTCTCTTATCAGTAGAGGAGACCTTGGAAGAACACCCTAGCTTGATGTTTTCCTTCTCTAGAAGGTATTATTTGATGACTCTGTCCACAGTAGACTTCCCCAACCCAGTTTGAGAGGAGATCCAATGAACAGAGAGACCAGATTCAGCAAGGGAGAGAATATTAGCTTCAATAGAGGTAAAAATGGAGTTCATGATGATATTGATTAACTGAGTGGGATAAGTATTATTTATAGACCTTCGAATTACATAATTTACATAATTATTCAGGTTCAAGGCATAGAATCCATCAGAAGCTGTCATATTCTTATGTTATTTACCAGATAATGAATCACAGCATGATGCTCAAATAAGTGTCCCAATGACATATCATTTTAAAATGACTGTAACTCAGTGGCATGACAACCGAATCACATGATCCAAGTGGGGTTAGGAAGCCAGAGCAAGTACTACCTTTGTTCCTGCAAGTGGTTGGCCTTGTTTGGTTTTCTTCACTGGCAATTAACCAATCTCTTCAAAATGCATCAACATTGGGACACTTTTTTGAGCCACTGTACATACTTATCCAACCTTTGTTACTTTAGTCATCTGATCTCTGTTACTAATTCACAGTCCCCTTCATATATATATATGTATGTAGATAATACATTAGACCAAATATTGACTTAGACAGTCCTCTGTTCTCTCTCCAGAATTCTCTCTGATGTATCTTTACCAATGAAGGCCATGACACTGTGAGAGCATGTCACATAAGTTCTGCACCAAGCCTTTATGTCTCCAACATGCAACCTCCAGACTCTCCAGTCTTCTCTGATATAGCTCTGCTCTGGAGGAACACAACTTTTCTACAACTCTTTGATCTCCAACTGGAGTTAGAGAAGAGAATAACCAAGTCTTAACAAGAGCTCTGAACTTCAAAGATTTGATTTGAGGCTTTATGTGCAGAGTTGGATTGAATCAAGCTTCTTCCAAAACAACACAGATTTTGATGTTGTTGAAGGTCAGCTTGCTGTCTTTAATGGTGTTGATGACTGTGGAGATGAATGTGTTCCAACTCATGAAATTCAGAAGAGAGTTGAGGAGGAGGAAGGTGATGAAGTTGAAGTTGATGGTAAATTTCATGCCAGCAAGGTGATTTTCAAGGGTTTGGAGTAAAGAAATACAGTCATAGATGGCTGTGACACCATCTTATACAATGAAGAAGAGTTGTTGAAGGCAGCAGAAAGATTTAAACATTTGTAGATAGCAATGATGGCATTTCAAAGTTCCTTTGTGAAGGATTTTGATGCAACTTTAATTAGGGTAGCATTGGTTTTGTGGTGGAGGAAAATGCCACAAGTCATAGAGTTTTTTTTCTTCATTTCTAAGTGTTCTTCATGGTCAAGAATGTGACTCCAGTACTGAAAATAGTGGAGGTGGAAGCAAAGAAAGCAGAGTTTGAAGTCAGTGTCAATGCCAAGGATAACATCCATGACCTTCTCCTTGAGGAGCTTAGCCTGAATATGGAATTTCCATATTTGAAAATTGAAATCACCAATTAGAGTTGATATCAAGGATTCAAAAGTAGTAGTTGATGATATGTTTGATGTAACAATTTAGATATGAGCTAATGTCAGATACAGTGCCTGGATATAAGAATCAATCTTTGACAGTTTTAGTTCAGAGTGATCCAGAACAGCACAGATAAGTTAAGAAGAGTTATTCAGTTAGAGTGCTTTTGCTATTATACACTAGCAGGGCTTATATACTATCAAAACTAAGTAAAACAGTAAATGTGCCCATTCAGCCACTGCCTGAAAGTGGTAAAATGTTGAAATTCCATAAATCAAACAATAGATCTTGTGCTCTGTTAATACAGGCAGAACATAGTGATAGAATAATGTTCATGTTACTAAAAGAAATAGATTGAGCATCACAGCATGCCTCACAAATGAGTCACAACTAATGGAAGTGTAATTGTATTATACTATTCAAAGGATTGACAAATGACAGTCTGGGCAAGATCTACATAAATAAGCCATAATGTCATAGGTCTGGAGCTTTCTATGCTTAACATTGTTGTAATGGATTGATTCAGACCCAACTTCACCTGTTTTAAATATGTGGAGCAGCATGACTGATCCTCTGATGTTGTAGTAACATCATCAACTTGATTCTGAATACATCACATACAAATGCATGCAAGTCCCTAAATGTATTTAAAGGACATAGACACTGTGATATATGTAATGCTAATAAGATTAATTTCCTCTCTTGGGATCAAGCATCTAAGAAACTCACAAGAGTTGATCTCATCAATATTGATCACAAGAACTCCAGTCTCTGTCTCAGTGAGTATTCTCAACTCATCTCTCCCTTCTCTGCTCTGTGCAACAGGAGTATCCTTATCTCCTCCTGTTATAAAATGACTAGTATCCACCTAAGTAAAAGGGCAGATGTGCTCACTATGTATGTTAGCTACATTGTAAAAGCATAGTAACAAAAAGGCTCATCACAGCTGCTGCTCAGAAGCATTAAAAATAACTGAGGGAGTTTGCAGAATGAGAAAAAAACTAAATACATATATATCCATGTGTGAAGGCACAATCACACCTCCTCTGATGATCTCCAACTTACTTCAACTAGAATAAGTTAGATTGTGTAACTATCTGTCAAGGTAAAACAAGAAAACAAAGACAGTGTCATATGTGTGACAACTCTGGTGTCTTTACCACAGCTTCACTTCTCCCTTCAGTGTAATCTCTGTCAATACATAATTCCATTCCTCCAGACCTCCATTATACGTATCATCATGTTTCCCTCTTGTTTTATATTTAGTTTAGTCTTGCTTCTTTGATTTCTTCAATGCTATGTAGCACAGCTTTGGCCTATTCCTGACCTGAAGCACAGCACTGGCACTTACATATTCAACCTCCATCTTACTTATCTATATAGCCCTCCATTACTGATCTGCAGCCCCTTCAACATATATATATGTACTTCAACTTTGTATGCAAATAGCCTTAGCCTGAATATTACCTTAGACCACTCCTTCTATTTTTCTTCAGACTCCTCCAACACATCCCTGACTCAGAAGGCTGTGACAGTGCAAGGGCATGACACACAAGTCCTGCACCAAGCCTTCATCCCTTCAGACATGACCTGCCAGATCTCCAGCTATCTCAAGCCTTCCCTTTCCTTCAACCTCTGATCTCTGATTAGAATTTGAGCAGAGGATGATCAGGTCTTAACAGACAGCATATCAAAGAAAACAAAGATGCCAAAAGAGATGTATGAGACCAAATGTAGTACAAACCCCTGGCTATCAAAATAGCAATACCATCAACAGTTTTTTCACTTTTGTGCTAATATATATGTATAATCTCCACTAAATGACATGGTATTTAGTCATACAAACAAAGATATACATATAATGATTGTGTCCGAGTTTAAATACATTCACACTTCTCTTTATTTGTAATCACTATTATCATATATTCTATCTTTACTATCCAGAAGAATATTATTCTTGCTATGCTTGTGCTGGTCACTCTGCTTGCTTTTACTGTCGTAGACTGCTCTACTATATCCAGACTTTGAGAAAATGAGCATTCTGAGATTTTAAAGTCTTGTGGAGGTCACTTACTCAAGCTTTTCCCTATTAATATTTAACATGCTATGTATTTGATTAGCTTTTGCAAGGCCAATAATGCTGTTTGAAATATCCAAACCATTTTAATATCATCAAAAAACCCTCTCTATCAACATAGTCCTTCATCACATGAAGAAGTCTAGTATAAAGGCTGTGGTAATCAAGAAATTCCCCCTCCTTTCTATTAAACATTACAAAGTTCACTTGAATTTTGTTTATATGCATTAGAGCTGGACTTGAAGGAGAATATATAGTTATAAGAGATTAGAATCAATAATATGGTGTTAGGTGAGTGAAATTGAAGCCAGAAAAATGGCTTAGTGATTGGTTAGCAGATAGAGTTGTCAAGTATAAAACAGGTTTCTTAATTACCACAGCCTTTATACTAGACTTTTTCATGTGATGAAAGACTATGTTGATAGAGAGGGGTTTTCTAATGATATTAGAAATGGTTTGGATATCTTAAATAGCATTATTGGCCTTGCAAAAGCTAATCAAATACATAGTATGTTGAATATTAATAGGGAAAAGCTTGATTAGGTGACCTTCCCAAGACTTTAAAAGCTCAAAAAGCTCATTTTCTCAAAGTCTGGATATAGTCGAGCAGTCTACAACAGTAAAAGCAAGCAGAGTGACCAGCACAAGCATAGAGAGAATAATATTCTTCTGGATAGTAAAGATAGAATATACATATGATAATAGTGATGACAAATAAAGAGAAGTGTGAATGTATTTAAACTCAGACACAATCATTATATGTATATCTTTGTTTGTATGACTAAATAAAGCGAAATATCATGTTATTTAATGGAGATTATGTGTATCAGCACAAAAGTGAAAAAAAAAACTGTTGCAATGGTATTGCTGTTTTGTAATGATTATGTAGCCAGGGATTTGTACTATATTTGGTCTCACCAATGCTAAGTGATATTTCCATGGTTATAGCCAGTACACTACATACACTCTAAATATAGCAAATATTGCAATGGTTTTTGAAGTCACTGTATAAGATACCTGTGCCATTGGCTGGTACCTGTACTCTACCAATAGTTTTATTCAGTCATGTTTCATAATGAATACCTATCCTTTTATGATAGAGAAATAAACAATCCTGTATTGCATACAAAAAGAGCTCCCTTATAGTCACTCTCCAGTCAGTCAATTAGACAACTCAGACAGTCAAGTTGAACCCCCTCTTTCCTGTTTTCCCCTAAGACTCTCTATCTTGTAATATGTATGTACTTTGTTTATGCTTGGTGAGTTCTTCTACCAAGATCCATAACCTTTCCTTTCCCTATGGTCCCTTGACTTGTAGGACCATTCTTTACCTTGAAGGATGAGATAAAGAGATATTTGTATTTTAAGTCATTGTGCCATCATGCTGCATCAGCTGCCATGTCATCATCATTGTCATGCAATGTTGGCCATAATACTATAGAACACTCTGGTATATGTTTGGTAAAAAGGGATTTGCTGATGTGAACCTGCATGCTGAGGCATACTATCATGACTCGTTTTATACCTTCAAGTTGGCAGGTCGCAGCACACTTATCCGCCGTTGCATGGGTCTAGTCTGGTCACTAGCATGAGCCGCTGAGATCGAAAGAGATAGCAGTAGTGATATCTATTTGTGTCCGAACCGCCCTACCACGACCATGACTAGCATTCCCTCCGCGACGACGTGGGGTTCCCCCACTGCGACCAAACACGCACTGTTGATCCACGGACTGACATCGTCCTCACTTACGTGGCACCGCGTCGCGGCCTCGTTGGCCGCTCAAGGTATACCTCGATCCCTCTTATCAGATCACTGCGATCGAACTGAAGCTGCTCTACCTCCCCAGGCTACTTCGTCACTGCTCCCAACCTCGTTGGACATGCATACAGATCGTCGACCGATTCAGATTATCGCATCAGTGCCTTCGCCAACGACCTCCGTCCCTACCTCGAAGGGCGAAACTATTCCCTGATTATCGGTCACTCCAGCGGGGCCGCTATGGCCCTCAGCCTCATTCCCTACCTCCCATCGACGTACCCAACGGCATTCGTCCTCGTCGACCCACCGATGAGGGTGCCGCCGCAGATCCTGGATCTCCTCGACTCCATGACCGAGCAGAACCTGAGCGATAAATCACCAGAAGCGTATGGTGCAGAGAACCCTCTGTGGACGCGGCAGGATTGCATCTACATGGAGCTCGGAATCCGCATGTGTTCCATCGATGTCGTGCATGGACATTGGCGCGTGAGTGATTGCCAGCTCGTCTGTAGAGAGATGACCCATTCATTCGGGTCTCACTTCCGCAGCAAAACAGACCGTGGGACTTTTTCCCCTTCTTTGAGGCCGTGCCGGAGAAGTGGAAGATCAAGGTCCTCGTCGCCGATCCCGAGGTCAACAAACTTCGACCCGTGGAGCTCGAAGAACTTCGTCCATACCCTCACGTTCAGTCTGTCGTCGTCCCTGGTGCTAAGCACTGGATTCAGCACGAGTTTCCTGAAGTCATCGTCGGGGAGGCGTTGAAAAGTGTGGCTGAATTGGACGCTGCTTGAAACTGAGTCGAATGATCTGCATTAACCTGTAGGAAGAAACAGAAATATAAATCAAGGAGCCCCCTGTATTGAACTATTACATTGGAAGGGTGAATTGTTATTTGTGTGCAAGTTTTAGGTTGGAGGACTATCTCGATGAACTAATTTCGGCGTTTCTACGATGTCATGGAACTTCATAAACTAAAGGTGTTGAAGCTGGCGAAGACAGCGAGACGTTGTCATCGAACGTTGAGATGACGAGGCATCATTGGGTTGCCAGGTGTTTGTTTGGGATAGTCTGGTGAACTCGTCGACAAAAACCGTATTTCCACCCCAGCGCACCCGCATCGATCGTGATATGCCGCCTAGGCCTGAGCCCAATCTGACCGTGAATACGATTAATTTGACTGGCCACTCAAAAGGATAAGCTAGGTCTGGCGACCAATCGATCGCGGGTCATATCGTGCCCCAAAGTACAAGACTGTATGGCGGCGTGTCGACGCACACGATCCGCTCGTCTGTACAAATTTTCTCTGCGAACAAGCACGCGAGTGCGTTAGGCGAGAGAATGGACAAGCAACGCAAACATAGAGGTCGCAGGCTGGGAAAGAGCGAATCCCGCGGGAAGTCCGTGGTGTTGTTACCTTAATGATAACATGTGAGATCATCTAGCAC